>VHZZ01002066.1:3755-28963 GCA_009801015.1 Silene noctiflora
AGATCGGGTTTTATAAAAACCGTCGTCCTGATCTGATTTGGGTGTTAAGTTTTTTAATTAACAAGGAATTAAGGTGGTTATTACAAAAAATGGACATATAAGGGGGTTATTTGTTAAAAAATGAATATATAAGGAGGTTATTTACAAAAAACACTTACTATTACTACTATTACTACTACTACTACTACTACTACTACTACTACTACTACTATTATTATTATTATTATAACGCAGCCTTTATATTAAAAGATCAAAACAAAGTTTACAAGAAATTGGTGGGCAGCCGAGACACAATCTGGGCTCTCACCCCTTAGTTATAGCAAAGCTTTATAGATTCATATCTTTCCTTATCACTACTATTATCCTTATTATCCTTATTATTATTATTATTTTGAAATAACTTATATTTTTCTATATTATTATTATTATTATTATTATTATTATTATTATTATTATTTTACGAGTTTTGTTTATAGCTGGAATCGAGTTAGAAGTTAATTAGTTGGGTTAGTGAGTCGGGATTTGTTTAATTAGATTTCCGTAATTGTTTTATAATTATTTAGTAGAATTAGGTGGTAATTGTATCTTTATTATATTATTGTTTTAGGTGACGGTATTGAGCTGGAGTATTTTTTATACTTGTTGATTAGCGTGGTCGGACTTGCTTGCTAAGAGGTAGGATATCTAATCTTTGTGTTCATGATTATGTCATTTGTATGCCATGTGATCTGTTATGTTTGGTTGAATTATCATGTGATATGTTGTCATGGTTTGAATTATGAGTTATGAGTTGGTATTGCATTCATAAGCATGGCATATGTATTTGGATATCAGTTTGGATCATGATTAAGGCCTAGGCTGGCGCTGCAATTACAGGCGCGCTGTGATTGCAGGCTTGTCTCTGGTGTCCTCGGGTTTATCCTGGTTAAGGGCCAAGCTGGTTCTGCAGACATGTCTCTGGTGTCCTCAGCTGTTATGCTGGTTTCTCGATGACGGTCAAGGAAGACCCGACCAGGGATTGGCAGGTGGGAGTTTCGGGATGATGAGCTCAGTTGAAAGATCATTTGCATATTGCATACATATCTTGATTGTTATTATTCTATTGATTATTTATCCTACTCAACCGCAAGTTTGACCGTGTTTTCGTGAACACTTGTGATTAACCAAATTTGGGGAATAGAAGGTATGCAGGTTAAGAGATTGGAACGAAGGGAATGACGAGTCAAGCTAGAGACTTTCACGAGTTTTAATAGATGTAATAAGAGTTTTAATTTATACGTTTCCACTAAAGTTGTAATTTGTTAAACCTTGTAATCGTTTAAGATGTATAAGAGTTTTTAAAGTTATATAAATTTATATGTTTTCCTTTGGATTGTTATACTTTGATCTTACTACCTCGGGAAACCGAGATGGTAACATCATTATTCACTCGGGAATGTCTAGTAAGGCTCCTGAATAAATGAGGGTCTTACACCGAGTGGATACAACTCGATCGAATACTGGTTACTTGATCGAGTGTCTGTAGATCATGTGCTAAGACCATATTTTCATTGGCATGGGATTATGGGGGGTGTTTTGTTGAGCCATATATAGTTATTATGATCATTGATGGTTACTTTCGTGCTCCTCCTTGTGTACAACTTGTATCAAAAGAATATGCAGTATTTTCGACCTGTGTGTTTGCTAACTTTTGTTTGGACTTTTGGCGACCGTTTGGGATAGGTTATAGTGGATAGTGATGGTTGTACTCGTTGAAGGGGTGAATGATGATCATCAGTAGGCATAAAGGCAGCGAGGTTTAAGGATATACTTATAGTGGGTTGACGAGTCATGTCGTTAGTCACTTTGGTTTGGCTTACTGTTGGGTTGGGGAAGACAAGGAGTTGAACTTCGGGAACGAAGTTCTTTTTAAGGAGGGAAGACTGTAATACCCGTCCTTTTAGGGACTCGTTGATTGACCTTAGACACATGTTTGACTTTGGGACCTTTGTAGAACGGACCTTGAGACTTAAGAGCTTTGGGTTGGGGGAACTCGATTTAGAATGGGCTACTCGATCAAGTAGTTCATAGACTCGATCGAGTAGAGGTCACTTGATCGAGTATGCCCTGCACTCGATCGAGTAATTTTGGTTCAGCGTTATAATATAAATCGTGAAGTCGTAAACCCAAATTAGTTTTTTTTCCTTTTCATTTATCCTAAACCTAGATCGACGACACTCTTCACCTCTCACCATCCCCCTTTTATAATCCTTCACCTTGGAGTCTACCATGGAGATGGAGGCTCGAGTCGGGTTGCAGTCTTGTCGCGCGGTATGCCAGGCATAGGTAAGTCATCATCATCACTGTCATCCTTGAGTTTTGTTGGGGTTATGGTTATTAGTAATAAGGGTACGTCTTTGTTGTTAGGTGAAGTAGATGGTTGTTTTGCAATCATAGGGATGTGATGCTAGTCGCGGATCGCTAAAGGTAGGTTTTCATACTCAGTACTGTTGAGTGATGTTATGTGTAATGCGTGGTGGTATTGATGGTGTAGTATTTTGTTTTGTGTATGTGTGGGGGTGCGTCCCCGGCTAAGTGGAGTCATTTTCAGAAATGGCTTCACGCCCTTGTTCCGCCCCTTATGGTTCCCATCACAGGGGGTGTGCACATTAATGGTCAATGGGTTATCGCTCTATGGTTTTGAGCGGGGCTTAAGTGGTAAGGCTGCGGTCCCCACTGGCGGTGTAGGTTACTGGTTGCGACTGGTAATCTGGAAGGACTGCACTTCGGTGTTAATCAGATGAATGGTGATGTACTGGAGATGGATTTTATGCTTGTATATGTTGCGTTTAGTATGATGTTCTTCAGTTACTGACCTTGTGTGGTTTTCTCTGTGTTCTTCTTGTTGTGTATTTACGGTGATCCTTTATGGTGAGCAGTCAGTCTTAGCAGGTGTTGATATGGAGCTTGTCTAGGTGCTCTGGAGGGACGCGTCTTTCACCGAGTCTTGACATGTGTAGTCTCATCGTAGTTGTGTAGGCTCATCAGTTGTATCTCTTTTATGTTGAGTTTAAATATGTAATTAATTATAATAGTTCTTTTATTGACGTTATGATATACTATTCCTCGCGCAAACGAGATGGTAATGGTCGTATCTGCTAGGGAAGGACTGATTAAGGCTCCTTGGTAGATGGGGGTGTTACATTGGTGAATGCAAAAATTACTTATGGTGGTTGAATAAGTATTCATGGTTACTCCTTTCATACTTGAGAGTACCTTTAAAAGGTCATACACGACATAAATGAACAAACACATTGATTAGATTAAGTGAGATACAAATTAAATTTTACCCCTACTAACGGCTTTAAACTGAGCCACCAAATTTGATGCCCACAAAATTCATAGCAGCTCCCTAAATATAGCTTGCACTCAAAATTAGATACTCGTAAAAACTATGAATTGCACTTGATGGTGAGGTAAGATTACCATAATAGATGATCTGTAATCATGGTTTCATCATTTCGGCTACGAACATGAATAATCGATATGTCTCATAATATTTATTCCACAAAGGAATAAATATTATATGGAATAATATATTTTTTTTTATTTTCGTCATATAGAATACTCCATATTATTTTTCTAAAGCTGTGGATAGATGAATTTTAAAAAGAAAAATATAGCGGTAAGTTTGATTCATATAGTTATGGAGTTAAGTTCACCCTTTTTAGGCACATGAATCTCAAAAGATATTTTTTTTATACTAAATCTCAAAAGAAGTCAAATTCATATATAATTGGCCGTTCTTATATTGTCGAACTAAAAAAAGAGGTATACGACATGTTAAAACTTAAAACTCCTTAGACGTGTCGGCCAAGTAAAAAACAACAAAAGTAAAGGCAAAGACTCCACTATTTCATCCTCATTTACACATGAATAAGGCTCTTTTCATATACACAAAACTTAATTACTCAAAACAAACAATGTTATCAATAAAACTTCTTAACATTTTGATGCTACTTACTTAATAATCATCAAAGATTATAAAAATATGGAACAACTTTCTCCCCCTATGAAAATATGAGCAAATGTGAAATAAAAGTGTTCTAAATAATTAAATTTTACCCACATTAAAATATTATTAATCACGTGATTGATTACACTGGCCTACCTAATTCATTAGCTAAATTCACAATCGTTTTGTACACTGTCCTGTCTTCACATTCAAGCGCACATGGGTGACATTTCTCTGATTTTCGGATAAATTAATCGTAGACCTAAACTAATAAAAAAAAAGTTGTTCATACAGACAAAAAATTCAACAGTAAAATATAGAGGTTGTTACTTACATAAAACTGCTTTTCCTTTTCAAAATGAGTTTTTTCGTAAACTATTTCCCAGAAAAATTATGAGTGTGGCCTGATTTTTAAAACAACTGTTTTTCATTAGTTTAATACGTTTGGCCAAATTTTTTTGTTAGGTATGTGACAGATTATGTGAGAACAAAGGTAAAAAAGTAGAAATAGAAACACCAATTTTGTGCTTTTACTTCTAGTGGGTAATTATTAACTTTTAGCTTTTAACTTTTTAAAAACAGTAATAAACTAAAAAGTTAGTAAAATGGTAGATTCCTAGGAATAGTATTCCTCGAGCGTACCGCATAATACACATCGGTAAGTTTTCAACTTCCAGCTCTTAGATGGAGCTGACAAAACTAACTGAACCCGATAGGGCTGACCCAAGACTCAATAATGACATGATATTAAATGATAAAATTATTTTTTGTTAAGGTCTTAAACATAAAAGCTGGTTTTTTGTTATGTCTCATATGTAAAAGTTGTACTATAACAAATTTCAATTATATACAATTTTCTTTTACACAAAATAAAGAGTAGACTTTTTGGAATACAAATTATAGAGGGTAAGACGGCGGTTTTATACTGTCAGATAGACCATTCTTATTAAAAAAAATTATTCATTTAATGCTAATAAGCAAGTTATCTTTTTACATATTGGATTCGTCCCACAGTATAAGACCGTCTCACGCAATAAGTGCAATTTATTTAATTACTAAAATCTATATGCATCACAATCTAAAATACCGTGCATTATCACAGGATTTGCACTAGTGATTAATCAAATGATTAACATACTTCCTCCATATCACACCAAAGGTAACCTGGACTCATTTTTCCCTTTACAAATAGTGGGTCCATCTTACCTTTGGTGTGGTATAGAGGGAGTATAAGGGCATTAGCAATAGAGGGTTTGTCAAGGGTTTGTAGATGACGTGTCGAGGTTTGTCTACAAACYCCCTATTGCTAGAGATAGGTATTGGGGTTTGTCAATAAGAATGGTTACTAGGTTGTATACAGGTTTGTAAAATGACATGGCAAAAAATTATGACAAGTAGTGGTCCACACAAGTACACAATGTTAAAATTTGACAAAATGTAACCCACGTATAAATGAGGGAAAAATGAATAATTTTATGTGGGTCCTATAATATAAATCTTGGAAAGGTTTGTCTATTGTTAGGTAAGAGTTTGTAATTGAAGAGGTTTGTTACCTTGGTGATGTGTCAATAGACAAACCTCTTTTGAGGTTTGTCTATTGTGGATGCCCTAATATAGTCACTATTTGTCACGCATGTTTAACAACTGATCAGTCCAATGCTCCGTATAACGTTACGATATATTGAATATATTAGACAAAAAATTGCACTGATATCATATATCAAACTAAATATTTATAAAAATTAACAATAACTATATTTTTATAATTAAAATTAAAGAAAATAAACAACAGTAAAAAGGCGTTAATTTAACCCGTTTCTGACCCTAACCCGATCCAAAACCAGTGTAAGCCCAACCCGTAAAACCCGTACTTTGCTAACCCGAAATAAAGCCGACCCATATTTTACCCGAAACTGAAATAACCAAACCCGTAACCCGCTTATCTGACCCATATAACAGGTAATAGCTTTACACATCGAATCCTGAATTAAAAATGGCGACTGAAGAAGAAACCAAGCTTCAACTTTTCCTCCAATGGCTTCAGGTTATTTCTATCATCACATTCTCTCTGATTTTTTTCTGCTTGCATTTATTACTCTTATATTTAGTTATCCATCATTATTCATTTCTTCACAATCGACATAATCAGGTAAATGGAGTGGAACTTCGTGGTTGCAATATCAAATACTGTGATTCCAGTAAAGGATTTGGCATTTTCTCTGATACCCATGTTTCTGATGGTATGTTTTCCATATTTATGACTGCATTTTCTTCATTGTTCATGTAGCAATGAATTGTTGAAATAGTTGTTCGTTAGGATAATTCTGGTTTGAATTTGAATCGATGCCTACTTTTTTTATTACTTTGCTACGCGGTATGACACTTGAACGCTTCATTATAAGCAAGGAATAGGAGATTTTTGTAAGTTATCGCGTTCTCTATTATATAATGAATATGCATGATTAAAGGCGGAACCTTTAAATTAGATCGAATTACATACCTCCAGCCATTGCTTTGAATTTTGTTGAAAATGATTAATCTTTTCAAAATCCTCACTTATCAGTTCTAGTTAGCGTGATTAATTGAATGGAGAGTAGGATTAGTGGCCTTATTTAGAGCTTAATTACGTTTTTTTCTTAAGTAGCGGTCTTGCCATTAAAGTACCCTTAAACATGGAGGTTGTTGGTGATTAAAATGTAGGTGGGAGAGGGTACTTTTCTTTAGTGGGATGTAGTAACCTTGATCATGGAAAACAACTTTACTCCCATTGACATTACATTTTTTTTTCATACAACCTCTATCCAATCTCAGAACCCTAATCATTTCATTAGGCTTCAATTTATTGCGAGTCTTTTTCTCAATTGTAAGGGCAGTAAATTTCATTTTTTTGCCCTCCTTTCTCTATTTTCCTCATCTGAACCAACAGGGCAATAAGCTATTAAGTGATCATTTATCATTGTGTGTGTTATAAGAGATCTTAGAAGGGCTATATTGTCGAGCTCACCGAAAGCTTCACATATGGTCAATATGAAATTCTTGTTGAGCCCCAATATCCTTTGCGTGCACGATTACACATGATATAATCACGCACTCCCTTAATCTTAGTGGTAGGCCTCATGGATAAAAACTGCATAATTATAGTGTTAGCAAGAGCTTTGTTAGAAATTGCAAGCTACTAATCGATGACCTTAGGATCATTAACTTTAGTATGATGATAGACGGAATCATGTATACGAGCACAAATTTTTGTCTTTATGAGCATTAAGGAGATGTGCATTTTCATACAGATCATCTATTTCTAGAGTATTATTCTCGGTTATGGTAGGCGGTTCGTCTTTCTGAATAGTATAGTGGACATCCATTAATCTCAAACGCAGTAACACCTTTTTCCTTCCACACCTTTACAAAATATATGTTGTTATTTTTTCAGTTATTTTACCTTTTATTAGATAGCTTTAATGTCAAGGGTGACATTTTTGAATTAAGGCATGATAACTAGAATGTGTGGAAAGAAAGAACATTAGTGTATTAATATGGATAGATATCGACTATGCAACTTGGAAATTCGAACCACCTATCATAACGAATACTAGTCTTCTATTTTTTTTTTTTTTTTTTTTTTATATTTATAAAAGTGCAAGCGATCTAATCGCATCTCCGTTCTGTTCAAGAAGACCAAAATTTGTGCTAGTTTTCGAGCTTCCGTCGATCAACATACTAAGGTTGAGATCTCTTAAGGCCATTGATTAACAGTTCACAACCTCTAAGAAAGCTCTTACTAACACTTTAGTTATTCAATTTTCATCTATGAGTTCACTAGAGGGAAATAAATTAAGAATGTTCGTGATTATATTATGCACCAGAGGAATATTGTGGCTTTGCGCAAGAGTTTAGGATATACCATGTGTGAAGCTTTCATGGTGCGTTTTATTTTGCGTACTCTTCCTCGGCACTATGGCCCTTTTAAGATCTCTTATAACACACATAGCAATGGATAGTTGACTAATGAGTTTATGACCATGCGTGTTCAAAAGTAGGGAAGATTATCGAGTAAGTAGTGCGAAAAAGTGAACCTTACTACTCTTACAAAAGGAGCAAAAGGCTCACATTAGTTAAAGGCCAAAGAAATGATTTTGGATAAACACGTCGTAGAGAAAGACTTAACGTGCTTCTTTTGTAAAAAGAAGGAGCACATGAAAAGAGTATATTAAGTTCAGGACTTGGCTTGAAAATAAAGATAATTCTTTAGCATTTGTTCGTTATGAATCTAATATGTTTAATTTAATTCTAAGCATAATACATGGTGGTAGATTTTGGTTCTACAATCCATCTTTCGAATGCCTTGTAGGGATGGCAAACTTAAGGAAATCAATGGGAAGGAATCATTACATCTATTCACGATGTCAGATACGTTCACATATGAAAAACTGTTGGGACCTATAATTTAACATTAATTTTTGGTGGAATTTTGCATTTTGAAAAGGCATTTTATGCTCAGAATTTCTCTAGATATTTGATTGGAGTTTCAAGACATGTATCTTTAGAAATTTTCTTTAAATTTCCGAATTCTTGCGTAAGAGAAAATGAATTCTTAAGTTATTGATTATGGTATTTTTTCAATGGTTCATCTTGCCTTCAGTTGCAAACTGATATCCCCCATACTTCACATGGTAATACTAGTTTAAAATGATGTATTATGAGTAAAAGGTTTTCAATTTTGCAGCACATGGAGATTGGAACATATTTTTATTGGATATAAGTGTAATACAGTAGATACATTAAGAACTGAGAACGACAAGCATATCGTTCATTTGGATAGAGGCGTAGTACGGTAGACATACTGTTCCTTTTGGTAGAGGTGTAGTACGGTAGATATATTGAGAACCACAAGCTTATCGTTCATTTGCGAAATTTGTTCAAGAGCACGAGATTCTGTAAACTATTCTTCAACAATATGGCCTAAGATCTCTTATAAGACACACAAGATAATGGTCAATTAATGAGCTTATGACCGTGTGTTGAAGAGGAGGGAAGATTATTGATGGAGGAGAGCGAAAAGGTCAACCTTACTATCCCTATAAAGGAGAATAAAGCTTACATTAAGGAAAAGGCTAAGGGAAAATTCCGGGTAAGGAAGTAATTAAGAAAGAGTCTACGTGCTTCTGTAAAATAAAGAGGGACATGAAGAAAGGCCCACTAAGTTAGATCAAATTATATACCTCCAGCCGTTGATTAATTTTTTTTTGTAATTGATTAAGCTTTTCCAAATGGTCATTCTCAGTTTTAGATAGTGTACTTCACTGAATGGAGAGCAAAGCTCAATCAAGTTTTTCTTAAGTAGGGGTCTTGCCGTCAAAGAACCCTAAAACATGGAGGTTGTGGATGATTAAGTAGTGGGAGAGGGCAGTTTTTTTAAGTGGGCTGTAGTTACCTTGGTCATGGTCATGAGTAACCTCCCGGAAAAGGGACCACAATAGGATTAATTTCTGGAAAACGTTCATATTAATTCTTAATTAAGTAAACCCGGGTAATGGAACAATTTTTACATAAAATAGAAGAGTCTGGCATCTAGTCTCACTGGTTCGGATGCTTCTAAATGTTCTAATCAAGTATGAGTAACAAAGGTCTGAAACTACGCCTAATTATCCATGATACATTTTTCATAAATTTCCGTAGCATTTTTGCATTGTTTTAGCTGGTGTTTGATGGATTCTTGATGGTTTTTCCATTTTCCCTAACTAGTGTAAGCTTTGACAATTAGATAGAATATCTGTCTTTTTATAACATTATTGACTCTCTTGTCTCTTATATGTAACGTGTGTATGTTGGGTTTAAAATTTTGAATACATTATGAGCTTCTTACATTGTTGTTGCATTTAAAAGTGCCTAGTAATTTGTGTAATTATAGCTAGATCTTCACATTGTTTTAGCTCTTTGTGGATTCATGATTGTGTGATTGGTTTTTTAACACTAGTACTATAGAACTTGAAAATTTATACTATGAAATACTACTGCTTAAAATGTAATGTGTGGTTGTGGATTTATTCTTTAGGGGTGTTTCTGGTTGTGCCACTTAATTTGGCCATAACTCCTATGAGGGTATTGCAAGACCCTTTGATGGGACCATCATGTAGAGCAATGATAGAAGAAGGTGAAGTAGATGATAGGTTGTTGATGGTGTTGCTTTTGACAGTGGAACGTCTTCGCAAGAATTCTTCATGGAAACCGTATGTTTGTTCCTACTAAGTTATTGCTACTTGGTTGAACATTACTCACTTTTAACTAGATTGAGTACATGATTGTTTTAGGTACATTGATATGATTCCTTCATCCTTTGGAAGTCCACTTTGGTTTACCGACGATGAGTTTGAAGAATTGAAAGGGACAACAGTGTATCGAGCTAGTCTTTTGCAGGTAGTAAGTGATATTTTGCTTGATTATATATATTCTAGACCTTCTCGGAAAGTCAGATATTAAAATTTATGTTCAGGACCTTCAAGCAGTTGAAAACTTTGTAGCGTTGTGGGCTACAATTTTGTTGACCTTTCCATGTGTGGTTATTCGTATTAATGCTGCTTGTAGTTTTATTATTAATTCATGGTATTAAGTCACCCGGTATCGATCATGAATCGCGGTAACGTACTATGATGCAGTGACGCGGTATATCGCAGCTTATCTTTGTTTGAGTCATATTAGCTGCATTGATTTTGTGTCAGTTCTTTTCGTTAGGTATCGGCATAGAATCTGCATTGCCGATTAAACAATTGCCCTAACAGTCAAGCAGCAGGCATAGCTGTCAAATATCGGCTATTTATGCTAGAATCCTCACATATCGAAATATTGGTGTGGAACAATGTTAAGCAGAAATTTGTACTTCCCGCATCAAGCAGCAGGCATAGCTGTCAATTCCCATGAATCGTATTTTTAATACAAATTCGCATGGAAAGGTCGACAAAAAAGCCTTTTTTGTGCTTCATTATAACCATGTTTTTCTAGTTCAATGTGCTTACTGTTTTGGATGTATGTTCCTTTCCACCAATTGTGTATGACTTTAGTCGTGTCTCTTTTGTACACTGCAGAAGAAGAGTTTGCGAGCTATGTATGAGGATAAAGTGAAGGACCTGGTGAAAAAACTTCTGATTCTGGATAGAGACCTGGAAAGGTTGATGTTTATACTTATCAAATTTTTGTAAAATGATAAGATTTTATTCATAAGAGCCAGGTCACTCTGCTGGAGCTCCCTTTTCCACAGAAAATGAGCACCTGTGATAGAGCATATTTTGGTGCACTAGCTTATATTTTTATTGTTTTTTGGGGGGTAGGGGCGTAAATCTCTTCACCTTTTACGAGAAGATCTACAGGCTCCAAAGCAAGCATTATTAGTATATGAAAACACGGAGTGTGATACTACAAGTTTCTTATTTTTCCTTTGCGCTATCTTATTTCTAGACCTTCGTTTTGTTGCCAAGCGGGAGTCATGAGTCGATCAGAGTTTTCAGTCTTAGTCATCTGTGTAAAGCTTAAAACAATAGCGGTGATAAGACCCATGAGAATTTTGTAAGGTGTCTAGTAAGTTAGCGTGTTCTCGCTTTATCCAACCTGAAAAGGTTGAGCACAACAATAATTTTTTTTGTGCTTTGTAATCTTTGCCTTTTCATTATGTAATTTATCTTGAAACGTGTAAAGGTTTGCTGACAAGTTTACTTTTTGCATTACAGTGAGGTGAGCTTTGAAGATTTTCTATGGTATGCAATTTTTTTATCTTTTAGGGTCTACTAACTAGCTAATTTTTAATTCAACACAGCATGTTTGTTGATGTTGTTGATTATTTTTATTTTACTTTTTTGTTAGGTAATTCATATGACAAAATGGTCGTGCTTGCAGGGCTAATTCTGTCTTTTGGACGCGTGCTTTGAACATCCCTCTTCCACGATCTTTTGTATTCCCTGGAAGTGAAGAAGAAACGAATTTGTCAAAGCCTAGCCAGGATTCAGGTTCCCTTTACTTTTTAGATTCTGTGTCACTTGCTCGTAAAATTATTGTCATGATTTTACATTATTACTTTTTTCAGGATCTGAGAATCGTGAAGCTAATGGTATCGCTGGTAAAGTTGATATCAACTCTGGGCGAGGAGAGACTCTGTGGGTAGAGGGTCTTGTTCCAGGAATCGACTTTTGTAACCATGGTAAGACTGCCTATATTTTATTGACCCCGTGCAAGTCTTGCACGGTATATATAAATTCTTATTTTTTTTTCCCGTAGTATATTGCTTATAGATTTTCGATTGACAACTTATTATAATTTTCATATTTCTCATCCTTATATTTTGATTTGAGAAGAAAAAATAAATAAATAAAGAACTAATCAAGAGAGTTAACTAATGTCATGAGATGTGGATTTTTGTATAATGAAACGAATGAAATTTTTTTTTTTCTCAAATTACTGTAATGGATTTTTTTTTTCAAGAAACTAATTATAGTAGTGCATGGTGTTCATAATTATAATGATTTGCAATTAATTTGTATGAATTGATATATTATGTATTTATTATCAATAGTATAGTTTCCTTATTAAATTTAGCACTTTGGAGGGAAAATTTTCCAGGAGAGTTAATCTCTTGGTATATAGGGGATTATGCTTTATTGTATCATGTTTCTCTTCAACATTTGTTCTTCTAAATTCTAACTACCTCCATTTTGTATGATAAGACGTTTTATAAAAAATCAAAAATTTCTTTTTGTATGTCATTTTATATTTTTCCATGTATCACATCGTCACTACATTTTCCAAAACACCATTAATTAGGAAAAAAAAAGGAACTTTTAGCTATTGTATTGGTGAAAATATTCAGGTCTTTTTATCTTCAAAAATCATTTATCACATATAACTACTACAACAATTTCCAACACTTTCTTAATTTGTGTGCAATTTCCTAAAACGACTTATAATACGGAGGGACTATCACGTTGGGGGCAAAGACTCACACTATTCTCTGGCTATAAAAATATGTACTCTCTCTGCACTTCTGTTTTCTATCTGTATTCCTTTTTAGGAAGGTTTTACTGTTACCATTTTGGGTATGCACAACTTAATGTCTCACTTTCTCTGTCGAACTTTCAGTCTCTCCACTATATCCATTTCACCTCCTTGCAAACAACCACCCCATGTCCTCCACCCAACATCTACCAGAGATCTGTCTGTGACCCACCAGAGAACCGCCCTTTCAACCGCCCCCACATCATCTTGGGTCCAGCCATAGTGCTCCACCATGATATCGTCCTTTAGACCTTTACGGCTGTCTATTCGACAATCACCACCCTGTCCTCCACTCTGGCAGTGTTTTGTTCTCCACTACCCGACTTCCAGAGTTCTCCTCCTTCCTCAGCATGGGTCATGGGTCAGCTGGTCAGGGTTGTTAGTTGTGCATCAGGGTCGTGGCTTTGGCGTCGAGTTTGTCTGTTGTGGTGGTTGATGGGGTTGGTTGGGAGGATGTTAGTCTGCAGCTGCTCTGATGTTCCCGTTGGTTAAATTCACCTGTCCAGCTGTCAGCTGTGTAGGCAGCATTTTATCTTTGATTGTTCTATGTGTACACTGGAGATCATTAAGTTTTTGAGTTTAGACTAAGTGATAACTCGAGTATGGAGACTTGATTAATGCCATGCTACGTAAAATGAGTGCTGATTTTTTTTGGACCGAACATTTCATTTTGGAATAGAGTGATGGAATCTGATTATATTCCACTGAAACTGTTTGTATGTCTAAGCTATATGGTTTAAATCTAGTTGGCGAGTTGGACTTATAAAGGTTCAAAGTAATTCAGATGTATACATGGCTACTTCGGATTTGTATGATTTCGATTGCAATTTCTGAGTCACTTCCGATTTGCAATTCAGATTTGAAAGCTGCAGCAACATGGGAAGTGGATGGCACTGGAGCTGCTACTGGTGTGCCTAACTCTATGTACCTTCTATCTGGTAAGTTCTGTTTCTTCTCAAATCTTTATCTCGATACAGATCAGGAGTACTAAAACTTTAAAAAAGTAATTTTTTTCTATATTCCAACCTGTATGACTGTTAATATTGTTTGATTGCCATTTTGTAACTGTCTTGGGCTCTTGGCTGTTGGCTGATCAGTATATATATCTTCTTCATGTGCATAGTAAACCAAGGTCATTCAGAAATCAGCAAAGAGATAACCATTAGCTATGGTAATAAAGGGAATGAGGTACATCTTGCACTCTTGACACTTGCTTATTCCCTTTGTACCAAACATTAGAGAGTTTTGCTCGATAAGTGATAACAATAGATGTTACAGGCTTTCACCTTGGTAATTGGATTTGGAAAATTCCCTTTCAGGGTGAGGGTTCGTCTTGGCCTCTAACACCATAAGTTCTCCCTTGTTTGTTACCCATTCAAACTGCAAATGACTATGTAGTATTTGTTAAAGTATATGAGTAACATTATAACAACAAAGTTGTCATCACTATGTTGCCTCCATTCCCACTAAAACTACACATTAAATATTCGTACCCCTGCTCAGCATTTCAAACGTTTGCCGCCCTAGCTCCAACTTCTTTTCAATCCCATCTTTTGTCTCATTAATCAACATAATATCATTCGCAAGGATTTCAAGGTTTTAATATTTATGTGGAAGATTTTGGTCCATTATGAGATTAAGCCCTATAAGTTACAAATGTAGTAATTAGGCCCCATAAGTTTGACTAAAAGTGAAATTGAGCTCAATTTTCATTTTCAACCTAAATTGTGTAATTAAATAATTATATATCTAAGCTCATCATCAACTAAAAAATTATTACAATTTTAAAAATCTGTAACTAATTTATTAACATAACTTTTAGAATATAATTATTCGTTTGTTCCAACTTTAATACAATTTAAATACATGTGACAATACTTTATTAAAAAAAGCCCAATTTTTTGTAATTCATGCAAGTAGTTTTTATTAAATGTAAAATAAAGCGCATACAAATTCTGCAAGTTTATTATAAGCGTTATTATATGTTAATAAGTTGTATGAATAAATATAAAATGATTTTTCTTTTCTTTTGTGTGAATCTTGTGATTTAGGTTTAAAACTAGGAAATTGGATTGAAGTTTTTGCTCAAAGTATGGGGCAATTCCTACGTTGGGAACTTAAGGGGTTTAATCTCTCAATTGGTAAAAGTAAAGGGGCTAATCACCACTTTCGCAGTTTACAAACTTCTAGTCCTGATCTTACACATAAATATTATAACCTTGAATAAAGTTTAATGCCTAACTCTTCTATTTTAAAAGCATGCAAATCAATCCTGGTCTTACACAAGTTTTTGTGTAAATGAATACTGTGTCTAGACATTAATCTATTGCCATATTCTGATAGCGAAGTTTAACATGCATTTGACTCAGGAGCTGCTTTACCTCTATGGATTTGTTATTGAAGACAATCCAGATGATTATCTAATGGTAAGTGTTTGTCTGAAGCAATCTGACTAGCTGATGCAACTTCTGGGGTGACAAAAATGTCATTATTTATATTTTTTTGGCATTGATTTTCCATGACAATGCTGATTGATCTCATTACTACCAGTGTAACAGCCCTTGTGTTATTTGCTTGTCTGCACATCTTTCTTTTCTTTTCTATCTTTTCCTCCCTTTTGCGTGATTATACGTATGCACTTTGTAGGTTCATTATCCAGCCGAGGCTCTACACAATGCTCCCTTTTCTGACTCCAAAACACAGCTTCTCCAAGCACAGGTAAGTTGAAGAGACATTGGCTTCTTGTGCTCACTTCTCATAATATACTCAGTTCGTGTGAAATAGAAGCATTGCAATAATGATATTGTTTTACAGAGAGCTGAATTAAGATGTCTGCTGCCCAGAAGCTTACTGGATCATGGTTTCTTCTTGCACTGCTCCTCAGAAAACAAGACTACTCCCGAGAGCAGTGTTAACAAAACCTGTAACTATAGTTGGAGTGGTCAACGGAAGACACCGTCATATGTGAATAAGCTAGTTTTCCCAGATGATCTGTTGACTTCATTCCGGACTATAGCCATGCAGGAGGACGAACTTTTCAAGGTCCAATCACTTCTTGAAGAGGTGAAGTTTCATTCAATCAATTTATGTTTTAGCGATGTTATTATCTAATTTAGTTTCTTTGTATAACTGAATTCTGGTCAACCCTCTAGCAGAACATTGTTTTTATTTACTTATATTCTAGTTGCGCCATGACTGACTGACTCATTCTTCATATTTAATAGTAAGGCCATATACTTTATAGATGTGTGCTCACTGTCCCTGCTAGCTCTGTTCAAACTATTATTTTAAGATGGTTTTAGTGAATGGAAATCTCTTGGAAGATGTGAGAAGGTTCTGGTCTCTATGGCAATTGGCATACAGTTGTGCTTGCAATTGTGACCAGTTAGCATGATCTTTAGCTGATTTTACGTCCCTATTTCTTCTTAAAGGATCTGGGATATCTGGGCTAATGCTGCCTAGAATTTGGGTTACTTTTTTCAGTCTATTTCTCGTTCTAATCTGGTCAGGCTAAAGTTCTTTCTTTCCATGTCATGGTATATACGAGTAGCTTGTAGGAAGTGAAGGGGAGAGGGAGCCATCTGATACTGAAGTTCGAGCAGCGGTGTGGGAGGCTTGTGGGGATTGTGGAGCTCTGCAGCTTCTTGTTGATTTACTGAATACCAAGTATGTTCTCAGTTCCTACTATGAAATTGTGTTGTGAAATGCATCGACACTATTCTGCTACTTCTGCAGTACAAAGAAACATAGTGTTCAATGAGTCACAGAATAATGTCTTTGGTCTGATTGGAAATAGAAACCTAACTCTGGACTCTGGAGTGTATAAGGGATTGGGAAATTGAACATGGGTTCAAGTACCGACTTGGCATTGGAACTGGAAAGTAGACTCTCACCAAGTGAGCTTCTTCAACCAGTTAATAAATTGTGTTTTCTTTGTGCGAAGGAAGCAACAAGGGAGGGGTTTTGATGTTAAATTAGATTCGAACCCAGGTCAGAGAACCACCACTCATGACCTTAATAAATGAAACTGGTGAAAGTAAATCCGATGATCCTTCTTTTTATCCTGTAAAGAGTAGAACACACACATCCAGTTCATTCCGGCCTCTTTTCCCCCTTTTATGTGAGTCATCCTAGCATCTAGATTAATGCCGTTTTTACGCTTTTCCGAAAATCTTACCTATCAGGTTGATGAATCTCATAGAAGGCTCTGGCACTGAGGAATCCGATACAAGACTGCTACAAGCAAATTCAGTGATGAGTAAAAACAGGAGGGCAATTACAGTCTATCGGCGAGGACAAAAACAACTCACTCGTCTTTTCCTCAGGGAGGCAGAACATGTTTTGCAGCTATGTTTGGATCAAGAAAAGCCAGGATCATCTTAACCAACTTCAAGATCTGCACTTACTCATATCATGCAGTGAGTATTCTATCTCCAAATCTTTCTTGTATGTAATTTGCGCGGTAGTAGATTATTGGTTCGTAGAAGTCCGACGTTTCTTAGACTCGGTTCTAAGAATCCCTAACTGGGATATGCTACGTGTCCAATGCAAATTTTCTAAAAGTTTGTCACGTTTTGGCCTTAAAATAAGTGCCGAGTATCTGATATGGTAGTTAAGAAAAAAATGGGAGGTCAATCAACATGGAAAGAACACCATCTAACTTAAATGAAATGGAAGTTAAGCTCATACAAAATGGAAGATCGTTTCACAGAACTATTACTATAAATTACTATATACGGTATGCTTGTAATACATTACTCCAGTATCTGTGTTGCTAACACAGACCAGCGTCAGGAATTGCCAATTGACTGCTCATAAAAAGAAGAGCAACCAGTTGTGTGTGTCATTCTGTATGAGCTTCAGAGTAGTGAGTTTGGCTCTTTGCGTTGAAGGAAATGGAAGCAAGCTTAAGAAACATACATTGAAAACTTTAAGCACCCATCACTTTGTGGCTACCAATCTTATCAAATTGTATAATTTCAAGTCAAGACTTGTTGGCATCATAAGATGCCTTTTACATTTTTCAGGGCTCTTCAAGGCCGGCCACATTTCTAAGAGCCCGTCCAATGCCGTATGCAGTGCCAGCTGCTATTGCACCATTTGACAGCATCACCAAAGCCGAGATACCGTAGTTTTCACCAGAGATTTTCGCCTTTGCCAGTCCAAGAAGCGCAAGGGCCAATCCAGAGAGGACACATGCTCCAATGAACTTGACATTGTCGTCATTAGTGAACGGGATTAGGATGATGAATGAAAGAAGGGGAGCGCTTCCAAAGATTAGGAAGGAAGTGAAAGTGACTAGGCCACTCTTCCAGGGCTTCTCGTCTTGGTCTCCTGGTATTATTCCCTTTGCGCCCGTCATTTCTTCTTCCACCATTATGTTTTTGTATTTGGACATAATGCTCACCACCTGTGCAAAGAAGCAAGGTTGAAACTTGAAAATGATCAATCAACATCTTGTGTGCTACATTCTTGTGCATTGTTTATTTATCGTCATGTTAAAATTTTTATGGCTTATCTACTGTTTGTGTTGTAATTATCTTCCCTGATGATGGTCCAGTCCAAAAAGGTTGGTATCAACATACTTGGCCGCTTTAGTAATCACAACTTAATGATGGCAATGCGGTTCGAAATTTGAAAATAGAATGGGGATGGAGGGAGTAGTTGAAAATTACCATGGCAGCATCATTCGGATCCATGCCAAGTGACTCATACCGCCGCAGCAAATTCCTAATCTCAGACATGCCATTATTATCAACCTCCCATTCAGTAACATCCTTTTCCATGGCGGCCATGTTCTTCTCGGTACTACTACTCACATAATCTCCAAACCCCATAGAAATACCATCAGCCACAAGATTAGCGAAGCCCAAGACAAGGACGTCGACAGACGACATACTACCACCACTAGATATGGAAGAGATAAGAGAGAAGCATGTAACAATAGCATCCAACCCTCCATAAACAATGCTTTTAGCATGCTCTCCCTTCCATGTTGGGCCTTTTGGTTTGGGCCTATCATATTTCTCTACCCTAATCATTGGGCTTTCTTCATCAATTTCTTGCTTCAACAGTTTGGTCTTGTCAATTTGATTTGTTGACATTTTCATGGTTACTTTATTTTTGGTAATAATTTTTATTTTTTCGCTTATTTCTCTACTGAATAAAAGAAATTTAAGCTCGAAATTTGTAAGTGTTTTTAGTTTTATATGAAGTTTGCTTCTATTTAAAGTAAAAGAAAGGAAGGTTGAATGTAACATGTTATTGAGACGTGTCAATAGTTTGCATATTATTAGGCAGACTATTCGAAATTGTTTGATTCACAATTATTGTTGGTTCTATCATCCACGTTATTTTCTTGATTTTCAGTGCACGATATTTATCACAAATGAAATTAATGAGTCGGTCATGCCTATGACGATCTTACATCTAAGATTAACAACCAAACTATTTAATGTATGTATGTATAGCTAAATGTAAAAGTGATAATTATAAGTCGTCCTCGGAAATTACGATCTTACATATCACATTACATCTCACATTTTAGTTTGTAACAATAGGGATATTTCTAAGCCATACTCGAAAATCACATTTTAGTTTGTAACAATATGGGTATTTGCAAGTCTTAGGCCATGTTCTTTTGGACTGAAATTGTCTGAACTGAACTGAACTTAACTTAATGGAGTTGAACTGAACTGAAATAATAATGAAAAGATTGTAACAACAACTAATAATAATAATAATGAAATATATTAATAATAATAACTAAAAAATAAATATGGTAAGTATAATATAATAATAATATAAATATAAATATTATAAATAATAATAATAAATATAATGAATAATATTAATAATAGGTCTAATAATAATATATTAATATAATTATTTCGGGTCAAAACAAATAAGTCAGCGTTGCTTGAGTCTGGGTCAGGTCAAAACTCTCCTTTCGGATATATGCTAGGTTGATGCTCGACTGCCTTAGGAGGTACGTATACCTACATAGGAAACATACATGGCCTCTGAGAGTTACCAAAGGGGCCCTCTCTGAGTAAATACGGTACTGGATGTATAACCAGGACCTCGCTTGACGCAAGGTCCTGGAACTCTCGTAAATGTTTGAGTAGTCTTACTTTTAGAGAGAAAAAATTGTTAGGTGAGATATCTCTTACATGAATCTTGCACGTGTCCTCTTCGGAATGGATCCAGGGAAGATATTTATAGAGGTCTAAATTTACATTTTTGTATGAAGTGGCAAACACTTAAACCCGTGCGACCCACAGGTTGCATGCAGGGCGGGTCGACTGAGTATGCCCCATGAATAATAATAATAATAATAATAATAATAATAATAATAATAATAATAATAATAATAGTAACAATAGTAGCAATAGTAGTATTAATAATAATAATAATAATAATAATAATAATAATAATAATAATAATAATAATGTTGGAAGTTGGAATAATTAAACTGAAGTGAACTGAGCTGAAGTCAACTGAACTGAACTGAACTTAATGGAGCTGAACTGAACTGAACTGAACTTAATAGAGCTGAACTGAACTGAACTTATAAGAACTGAAATTAAGTTCAAAAGAACAAGGCCTTACTCAGAAAATTACTTCCTGCATGTTGAACCACAAGTCGTGCTATTAGCTAATTTATAATTTTATAGAGATTGTTTGACAATTACAAGTTATGTTACTTTCAAAGACGACCGTGCAAGTTATTGTAGTATTAAAACAAAGCTGTGAGAGGTTTTAAATTAAGACGGCCTCAAGCAAGCAAGACCAACTCAGCAAGAGCAAGACCAACTCAGCAAGTTATTATAACATCTTCTCCCTTAAAACTTGCGAAAAATTTGACAGGACATAACACCCAATCAACTAATGACATACATACACACCAGAAAAAAGGAATTTAATTAACCACTATAAACTTGTTTTCTCATAGCCTAGAAAAGCATTCTAATTTTCTCCCTCAATTGCAGGGGAAACCTATTCTTCAAGAAAAGAACTCTCGACTAAACAGGTAATAAAGACAATGTGATATATACTCAACACCATATCTATTCTCACACCTCGGACCGCATTTCTTGACCCTCCTCGTTAATCAACCGGCTAAATTCTTCTTCTTCTTTGGACAATCGTTTCTCCGACTTGAACACCGCTATAGGGAGTGATACTCTTCTTTGAGGAGGCTTGTTATTATCAGGTAGGAGTTTGAGTGCAATCCCCATGCCTATCAATATCAGACCTGTTCCGTGCTGTTCGGTCAAAGGTTTTGTGAAGATCAAGTATGATAGAAGCAATGTCACTGCCTTCCTAGCTGTAGTCACCTGAGATCCAACTCAATGAAATCAATACCCTCAAATAGAATATTATACTCCATATATATCGTTCTTGCATGTCGACGACGCTAACTTTGACCCTTAATCTAATCAAGAAATCTTTCATAAGCATTTTTCTATATAAATAGAATGTTGTTCGCGTTTTCTTTTGCAACATACTTTTTGTTCCGAATTTGAGACCCAATGGTTCCTCTTTGTGAGTTTGTGGTATACGGAAGCCACGAGGACAGTTTTATGCTAATGGGACTCAACAACAAGATGAATATCAACCTTCATGACTTTTAACTAAAAGTTTCGAAAAATGAACCGCATAAAAAAGCGGGCTTTCGCGAAAATTCAGGCGTCATATGGTATCGGTTTTTCTGAAAATAAAATTGAAGTTTCTAAAAGTTCCTTCTAAAGAAAATGACACGGGTAAAAAAAAGAAAAAAAAAAGAGCATATTTAGTTATTTACCATGGCAGTGGTTGCAGCACCAAACAAAGCAATGAGAGATAAGACAGAGACTTGACCAATAAAGGTTGCCATGGCTTCAAAAACCAATACACCATACACATAGGGATGCTGCACAAGGGTTAAAACAAAAGTGTCAATTTAATCACAAAGACAATGTGAGGTTTAAGGGAAAAGACAACCATATGCTTAATGAAAGCTGAAAAGAGGAATTCTACCTGAGAACATGATGTCCATGCCCTGAATAATTCTCCTGTCAGCACCATGGGAGGGATCAACATCGGCAAACCCACAACGGTTGAGCAGAACAACATCTCCATCTATGAGGAAAACACAAAGAAAAGTCGTTATAGCCATAATTTTAAAATGCTGAATCACATGTGCGAGTGTGTGACATAGGATGCAAAGATCACACCTGAGTTGTTTCAGGATTCATGGTAAATATCGCCTCTTGCACGTTCCCGAGGAATGAATCCATGACTAGGGCGCCAGTAATCATGATAACGCCAACTATGCTGAAGTTTGGGGATGTTTGGGCATCTGCCAGAGTGAAAAGGATCAAACCGACCACTAATAGTATTGCAGATACATACTCATGTGGAGGGTATTTTCGCCTTAGACCCGGGATAAAAGCGCCCATTATCATCACAGGCAAAACCTGGTGGAATCACAATGTACATGATCAGTAGCTTGTTGAAAGCAATATCAGCTATCATGCATCGACAAGTAGCGTCCTAAACTCCTAATTTGTAAGCACTGCTTATTTAGGAGGCATCCAAGAAAAGGGTAGGGAAGGCGTAGCGCCACAGCCGATAGCATAACAAGTCAAACCAAAAATATCTCTTTCAACCTCCACTTGTTGTAATTAAATGACAAGAGTAGTAGGTATCATTACGTAACTTATAGTTCCTTCAGAAAGTTAACTCTAAACAAAGTCACCATCACACAAACAATAGTACAGTATATTACTACCTAATAGCTCAATTAACACAATTTCTAATGACTATGCCTAAACTAGAATTCACCATCAAACATGCATTATTTGACTTTCTTATCGTTACTTGTATCGACAATACTGTTGTTTTCATAATCATCAGCAGTTTCACATTACGATTATGTCGGCCAACCCCAATACATTTTGGAACGAAGACTCTTTTGTCATTTCAAAGAACTTGTAGACCTATCATACAATGCCATCATTAAAATATTAAACCAAGCAGAAATCATGCACATAATTCAGGAAGTCAAGTACCTTGGTGGATTTGAACATAATTTGTGCCGGATAATTAAGCCAAGCCAAGGATCCTTTAGTTAATCCATGAGATCCCATGAGTACAGCAGACAATTTGACATAAGTCTTCCATGGATTCACCATTTGTTTGGTGGTGAAGCCATTCAAGTAGATTAAAGCTAGGTACACAAACCCCTGAATAAATGTGAAGTACCAACCATAGCTGCAACAACAAACCCATATTACTCACATTAAATTATTAACACTTTTTTAGTTTGCACCATCTAATACAAATAAAAAAATGAATGTCACCGATTAATAATATAATCGGTTTTGGAGATAACTTCCACTTTGAGTACCAAAAAAAAAAAAAAAAAAAATAACTTCCACTTTACAAGAATTATGAAGTGGGATTAGGATCATTGATATTTTGTGTTTCTTTTACACAATTTCGGACAAATATAGTACTCCCTCCGTCTCAATCTTTTGTTTACTTTTTATTTTTATGTTTCAATCAAATGCAAACAAATGATTTCGGACCGAGGAAACATGTTTTTAAAATTGAAATGCAAATAAAAAATAAATAGTGTTATTTTAATACGATTATGGAAAATATTTCTGAAAGCCGAATTCGGGTCGAAATCGCCTGACACAATTTCAACTTTTGATAACATAATTAGAGCCTGAGATTATTTACCAGCTACCCACAAGGCCTAAAAATGACAAAAGAACAGTGTACC
Organism: Silene noctiflora; assembly: GCA_009801015.1. Lineage (NCBI taxonomy): Eukaryota > Viridiplantae > Streptophyta > Magnoliopsida > Caryophyllales > Caryophyllaceae > Silene > Silene noctiflora. The sequence continues at coordinate 27,560 of VHZZ01002066.1, forward strand.
AAAATTCTGAAACTCACCTAAATTTGAGCCTGTTGTATACATATTCCTGCAACAAGAAAAATACCCATTTACCAAAATCAGCTAAAATTCCCCAAATAACACAATTTGCAATTGTTTTAATCATAAATTAGCAATAACATTTAGTCATACGCCATGATCTCAATTAGGCACAAATTTGCTATAAACCATGACTATATACATACGAAGTACTACATTACAAAATCCTATATTAAGATCACATGCATGGTAAGTTTAGATAACAAAATTACCACACATGGTAATTTTTACCGTAACTCATGGTAAAAAAAATTACTTATCTCAGTGCAACAAAAAAAAAAACAGAGAAGTCAAGTATCTATATACACTTTGTTTGAAATCCTCGTCACAGAAAAGTCAAATAGATAGCTATTAACCAGAACAGTAAAACTCGAAACATAATCAATTTGATCATTGAATTATCAATCCCCAATAAACCCAATTGTTTTTTTTAATAGACTAAATAATTGGATTAATTAAAATAATTAAAAAGAAGAACAAACCTCACAAATGCCATTAACAAGGTAACCAAAGAAAAACCCAGAAGAGCAAATAAGAAATTGATGCCAAACTGGTCTGCTTGTTAAGTTAATTCCAAACAAAGACCTTGTTTGTTCTTCATTATTATTATTATTGTTCTTCATTATTCTGATGAAATTACTAGCAATTAATTAAAAAATAAATAAAAAGTGAATGGAAATTAATGATTTTGGTTAGAAATTAGATATAGACATAAATAATTGGGATTTGATTCTGGTTTTCTTTTGTGTTCTCTGGTTTTTATTGAGAGAAAAAAAAGAGAGGTGTTGTGTTGTATAATTGTATTGTATTGTGTTGCGAATTGTTGAATTTTAGGAGAAAGAGGTCATCTTGGGGAGTTTTATTAGTGGAAGGAGACTGATTGAGGTTTAGTACTTACATACCTTTTATAATTATTCTTGAGGGGTGTCGGGTAGGTCCAATTTGTAATCTACAGAGTAATTTTCTACCCAAAAATAAGAATTATCCTTCTCACCCACCCTCTTTATAATATTTTACTAGTTTGACATCCGTGCGTTGCAATGGGGTAATTAACTTAGTTGTAATACTACGTTTTATGTCTAATTATTTGTTTACATGTGATTAAAATATTTTTTTCAAATAAAATAAAAGATAAAACACTTTGTTAATGAAAAAAAAAGTTGTAAGGCTTAATATTTATATGATATTGTTGTCACTGACGCGTCTGTTAATATAATCTCTTATTATATGAGCTTTCTAAGGCAATATTTGAGTGACTCAAAAAATTTTGGATTGATACTAAGTTAAATGATACTCTTATTTATAATCATGGGGTCACTCCATAATTTTTTGATTTTAGACCATTCA
>VHZZ01002066.1:66810-77479 GCA_009801015.1 Silene noctiflora
TCTCTGCGGTTCGACCCTTATTGCCATATACTACTAGTTAGTGTTAGGTCTTAAGTGCTTATAAATATCATCTTTGGGAACATACGACTTCGGCTTACCATAAATTAAAAGATAATTATATCATAATTATAAATAGCAATAAATAAAATAGCATTAATTTGAGGTGTATATAAAATCGAATTTGAGGTGTATCAAACTGGGGAATATAATAGATAAATAAATATTAGTGTATATAAAGTTTTACCCATTATGACGATGTTTCCTGGCAAACATATTTTATTTGTGCCATTGTATTTGTCAAGCTAATCAAATTGTATTTCTTATTGATTTCAGATTAGAAGAATACAAGCTGTCCATGGTGCATACATACTTAGATCAATATGTTCAAACATTTTAATTAAGGTGAAAATTATATAATTATAGATTTGTATATTATCATTATATCCACTCATAATTTTGTCTTTATTGTAGATTTTGCATGCTATAAGTTGAACGATGTGTATGAATTATGATCATGTTATATTCTTCATTGTATATCGATCTTTTTTTCGCTGATAACCCCTCCGCCCCAATCATTTATTCATCTTTAACTAAAATACTCTTAAAAAAGAATAAAATAAAACAAAGGTAACAACGAAAATGAATGAGGCGGAACATATTTCGAGAATATAATAACCCTTTTCTTTTAATACACAAGGTATTAAATTTACTCATAGTTCTTTTATTATAGTTTAATCCTTAATGAGTATGAATTTATGTAGTATATTTTGAATGATTTATCTTAGGTAGACTCTGAAATATGGACTGACATGCAATAATAATATCAGAGACATGCTAACATGACGTTCTATTAACTATATCAGGCTATATGGCTCCGATTTGGATATGTTTAGCGAACTAATAAGAAAAATTATAACATTTATCATGATAAAAGCTGAAAAGTTTGATACTGAATAGCTAATTAAAAATTTAGTACTATAAAAACCCACTTACAATTACTCTTATGAAAGACCAAACATGATTGATTATATGTCATGGACCATGGTGTTGTCGTGACTCGTGAAAGGAAAAATTATAGTTCGAGGAGTCACCCATTAAATTGTCTTATCCTAACTAATATTTGGGAATACTCTTTATCCGTGCAAAAAAAAAAATTGTGTTTCCAACGACATTATGCTACTTTTCACAAAAAAAATTATGATGTATACACCTAGGGCGGAAAGAGGAACTTTTCGAGCGATATTAAAGAATTCAAATTTTATACTAAGGTCATGTTTGCTAAAACGAGCTGAAAAGGTAACTGAAACCTGAAAAAGTATCTGAAAACTGAAAAACTTACTGAAACCTGAAAAAGTAGCGGATAAAGTAGATGAAAATTAGGACCTGAAAAGGTACCTCATTTTTATTAAAACTGTTTAACAAACTAGGTGAAAAGGTAGCTAATATTTGGTCAAATGACGTTAAAGGACATTGTATAAAGGAAACAGTTGTTTGTTTTCTTATTTCCAAAATAATTGAAGGGCAAAAAGGTAAAGTAAAATAAAAACAGGTACCTGAAATCTAAAAATTTATTCTAGGTAGCTTTTTATTCCAAGTAGCTTATTTGGGCAAATAAACTACTTGCCAAAAACCGTCAAATGAATAAGCTGCCTGAAATTTTTGACAAAAAAACTACTTTTGTCAAAAACAGGTATCTGAAAAGACATGCCAAACATTTTAGGTAGCTTATTATGTATTTAAAAAGTACAAAATATAAAAAAGTTGTAATTTAAATTAGGAGTCATATTTCAATTAGGAGTTTATCCAGAGGAGTTGGAGTTGGAGTCGGAATAAAAGTTTTTTTTAAGGGAAGGAATAAAAGTTGTTTTTGAGTTTTAATTAAAGTTTGAAATATAAAAAAGGTAGGAGAAAATTAGGAAATAAAGATAATGGAATAATAACTTATTATGTGGGACGTTTCACCTCAAATTAATTATAAAACCATTTCATATAAAAGTTAGTGTTTATTTGATACTCTACCAGAGTTAATGATAAATTATTATCTATACGTATAATGATAAAGATCTATGTTAAGTTAAATGAATTAATTAAGGTTGCAGGACTACATGATGAATATGATCGTACTCGAATAATTCTCTATATATGCCAATTACAATGATACAGTTTCAGTTGAAATAGTTTGTAAGGCTATTTTAGAGTAAGATCATTTTTCGAATAACGGATTATACTTTAATGATAAATAAGAAGAAAAATTTGTATTTAGTGATGCAACCCCACCCATTATAGAAAGTCGTCCATTATTTATCACATATCTTTGTAAAGAAAATAATAATATTTATTCGATATAAGTTCTTACCTATCATTTTAAAACAATTAAACTTTTGCAACGTATAATGTCAAGACAAGTCAATTTAAAATTTTCGAATCAGTTTCATACAAATTCAAATATTTTGATCCTGAAACCTTTGTATTTGGATCGACTTTGGATATCAGGATACACTTATTAGGCCGGGTTTTTTTCTTACGTGTCTAACATCAAACATTATGCAAAATCAACTTACTTATCTTTACTAGTAACAACATTAATTGACAAAATGGCAGGCAAATAGTCGTTTAAAAAAAAAGCATTTTAAAGTCCAGAGTCATAATAAATACTTTTGAAGTTGTTGTTGTGATATTACTCGGGCAACGCCCGGGCATGAAATCTAGTACTTGTAATATTTAGAAACGAATATGATGCTCTTAACTTGTTTGGTTGCCATAAGAATTAAAGTTCCTATGAACTTAAAGTTTTTGGTTTGTATGTAGAAAGTTAATTAATGTGAGAACTTTCAATGACTAGGGAGACTTGGTGAGTGACTTCCCACAATGACTAGGAAAGCTTGGTGAGTGACTTCCCACATAATAGAGGAAATAAATTTATGTGGAAATTTCTACTTTCCATAATTTTGACAACCAAACAACATAATGGTTTTACACTTTCTAGGAAGTTTAAAATCCCATTATAACTAGGGAAATGATAAATACAACCCAATGAGTTGTATTTAAAAAGCTAAAAAAGGAAATAAATACTTAATACATGCATTAATTGCATCGATTTATGTGTAATTTATTCTATAATTTCTAAACTAATACCAAATTTGAAAAGGTATTAAATGCTTAAATACAACCCATTTATCATTTCCCTTATAACTATCCCATCAATTTGTAAAATAACCTACGTGTAATATTTAGAAATGAATTTGTGGTACTAAACTGAATACAGCTCCACATCATATCAGTGGCGTTTTTAGGACTTTTATAATGGGGTTCGAATTTTGACGAGAATTTTTTTTGTGATAGACAATAGTTTTAGGAAAATTTTAGAAATGGGAAAGAGACAATAAAAATGGAATGAGTTGAATATTTTATAAGGTCAAATAACAAATAAGGCATCCCAAAATTTTATAAGTAAGTTGAAATGAAATTAAAGAAGCAAGTTTAAAAATAAATGGTAAAGAAAGCTTTACAAAATAGAACAATAAAAAAACAAGAGGATGACAAAGTACTTGTGGAGTTTCAAACCTACAACCTCAAGTGAAAGACCTTCAATTCTTTACCACTACACCTACATGCTTTTGTTGAAATTTAATTGTTCTAATTTGTACGTATATTTTTCAATGGGGGTTCAATGGAACCCCATGAACCCCCTTTACAAACGCCACTGCATCATATATGGGTAATAATTGTGCATCACACCCGATTCGCTTTCTAAAAGAAGTAATATACAATTCCACAAATAGGATTATACATTCAGATATATATGATCATTGTACCTTTAATACAAATCTAATTGAGTTTATATGCAATTTTTTTGAGCTTTTAAAAATTTTGATTTACATTTTAATTTTTTAGGTGTTAAAATTAAAATTTTATTGAGTTTATATGTATTATTTTTGAGCTTTAATATAATATTTTGAGTTAATTTTTTTTTAAAGGTGCTCAGATTCTTTTCAATAAAGCTCGTAAAATGTAAATATAAGTTCAAATCCTATGCTATAAAGCTCCAAATCTATACTACTAGATATATACAACTAGTTGTATAGTCCACTAATTGATGCAATTGAATAGCCGAGAATTCCTCCGTATACATATTACCATTCGAGTATTCGACAAATGATATAGTGAAAAGTTTGACTTGTATTACGGCTCGACTAATTATTGTAGGCGATATGACTATTACGAAAACAATGAATACTAAATCTTATGGAATATAGGAGAGATTTGTCGTGACGTGATGACCATTACTGTCCTAAATACACGACATCCGAGTCTAAAGTGTACGATAAAGATTTAGAGTGAGAATTACTTGCAGAACGTTGCCCAATATCAGCTTAAGATCAAGAGAGAAATTTTTAGAGATAGATAAGAGATAAAGATTTTGTGTGTGTTAAATGTGACATACTAAAAAGTATTTATAGGAGAGGAAATGAAAAATCTAGAACCATATTTATTATTGTTTCGTAAATAGGATTTGGAAACACAACCATTAGTTAGCAAATACACCAATCAACATAAAAGAATGAGTAATTTGTATTAGAAAATTGTGCCGATGAATGTGGAAAATAGGTGATTACACTTCCAAAAAATGGTCCGTTGGACCGCACCGGGAGTGCTTTACCAGAGCCCGACCCCTCCACTACTACACATATTAGTTTTATAAATAGAGGTGCTTGGTACTTGCCATAACCAAGCTAAGTCTAAGTGTAATATCTCTCAAAAACCATCTTTCCCTAATTCTTAGACATAACCAAGCTAGGTGTGTGAAATTCTCCTTACCTTAAACGGTGATAACTATTAAGTAAAACGGAGGGAGTATGAGAGCGGCTCACAATTAATTCCGCACAACTCCAAAAGGTTTATACTTTATAGACCCTATGCTTGAGTTTCCAATTTATTCCTACGTCGCTGCTACGGAAAAGGGCCCATGGAGTACTATATTACTACTATGGAGTAGTGGACAAAGAGATATGGGCCGTTGGGCTTTCATCGGGAATTGGGTCTTGTAAATGTTTATAGTACAGAGTATCTTGTATGGGCAAATGGAACATTGGCATTAACTTAGCTTAATTTAGCAATTGTGTGTTGCCCGTTATAGAACGTCTTTATTTTATTTGGATAACCTAATGTCTTGCATAGAACTACCACAATAATAAAATACCTGACTAAATCAATAATTAGGAAAGATATATTATTCTGATAATCTAATGTTTTATATTGATAACTTTTACTTTTAAATGAAATTAAAATATAAATACTTCCTCCGTCCCAGTCAACAGTTTACCCTTACCTTATGACTTTGAGCCATTCTACTTTTGCACTAGTCGTATACTAAAGATCAGTCTTGTAGAAGAGTTATTGATTAGCCAACACAAATTGTTCTATAGGATCATTTTATGAATAAGACCTCCCATTTACAAAAAGCCCAACTAAAATAATTACTATATTCGTATAAAAATATTTTATTTTAATAACCTAATTTTATATTTTGATAACTTACACATTTAAATATGTCAGAGTTCATCCTAAGATATCGAGTTATCAAAATAAAATTAAAATGCAAAAATAATTAACTATTAAGTGTGTGCTATTCTCCTATTGGGTCATTCCTATGCTATAGGACGGTCCTATAGGAGAGTTGCTGATTAGCCAATTAGTCATATTACAGTGAACTTTATATAATAACGGTAAATCTCGTTTGTGACCGTCACAACTCACAAGCTTGTGACCTCTCACGAACTTGTAACCGTCATAAATAAGAATTGTGATATAATAATCAGAATGGGCTTTAACAAATATGAGCCAAAATTTAATATCTAGCCCAAACCAAATCTCATTCTTGTCTATTTATATCAACTTTTGTAAACCTACTTCTTCAATGTAAGCTTTTAACAAATATCACTCCTCAAATCATTTTCACATTTGCCAAAAATTCTTATATAATTTAAACAAACGTAGGCAAGAGACTTAAAACTAGAAATTCTCTTTTACATGGTTCTCTTATTGTATGAAATGTTAGAAGTTGTGTGTTGAATAAGATGCTTGATAGAATAAAACTTATCATGATTGATAAACTTATCAAAGGGAAGGGGATTTTTGCTTAAATTTTAATTAAGATGTGTATTACATTAAGACAACACAGGGCACGAGAAATACCCTAATCTTACAACTTATGGGACTTTCATAATCCTTATGTGGGACTTTTATACATGAACGTTGGAAATGAGATGATACTATAAGATATACTCGAGTCTTGACATTAACCTATCTTATATACTCTGATATGTAAGGTCCATTAAGATAATGAACCCTGTCTAAGAACATGTGAAATGGTGATATCGACACTCAGTATCCCCGATAATGCCCTACCATTTTCGCTAGGGGTAAAAAGCTATTATGACCCTCATGAGCCTACTATAATTCTACCCAAAGCTAAATCCGATGATGTAAAAGAGAAAAATATTTATAATATCATTATCCAAGATGGTCAATCAAAACCTGATTCACCAAATCACTCAGTACTTGGACTTCCAATTCAACTCCCAATTCTCTCCTCTCTTCTTCAAACTTACTCCATTGCTCTTGTTCTTCTTCCATATATTTAGTGCTCCCTTCTCTATCCTTAAAAGCTTGGCTTCTCCATGTAATCTTCCCTGCTATTGCCCTGCTCAAGTATTCCCTCGATTTTACTTGGATTTCAATATCGACTTCTCTTGCCTTATCTTCTTGTTCTTGTTCTACTTCAACTATTTCTGTTTCATCGTCATCATCGAAGACACCAGCAAGACTTTCGAAAGAACGGATACTTTGAAGTAGCCTTTGTTTAGTTCCTGTAGTTATAGATTCACAAGTTAGCTTTAACATTGTGTTTAGAACAATATGATCTTTCCTATACATATCTATCAATGTTACTTGAACCCTTCACTTGAACTACATGTGACCCGACCCCACATTTTGATACTTGATTTTTGAGAAACTATATTATTATGGCGTACTTATTAATCTATAAAACAATCGTATTTGACATTTGCAGTCGAGTCTAGGTAGCATAAAAATCGAAAAAGGCTCAGAAACAAGACTTCAATTAGTGGTACAAGTAGTTTCTTACTCTCCATGTTTGCCAAGCTTTTGTCGAACGAGGAAACGAATTCATCATCGGATATTTGTTCATTAAACGGAGAATCAATTTCTTCTCTAAATGGAGAATTAAGTACTGAAACAGGGCTATGCTGCTCTTTCTCCTCTTCCATTGTCATACAATGTTGCTCCTGCACCGATAACGAGATTGCTAAATTAGGCTCAGTGATATAGACAAAGTGATTCCAATACTCAACTTGGTTTGTAAACATCAATCAGTTATACAAGTGAATTACTAGGAAACGATAATACTTACCATCTGAATTCAATATCAAAACCATATAACATCAATTAGTTAGTTTTATCTTGGGTGAACTTTGATTACGACTCTTTATCCCGCAATTTACGGGAGTCATTGAGACAATGAGGTGACGTTATTGTCGATAACGATGATTGAAGTGGCAATAATAAATATGATCAATTGGTACTCCGATCGATCACTTAATTGCAGGAGTACTAAGGCAAACCATATGAAAAAGAGAGGTCACATGCAACATTAAGATGTGTCATATAATAGTATGAATAAAACCCCACTTGCTATTCACAAAACAGAGATAGTGTTCATCAACAATGAGACAAACAAGACGTTGAAATAACGCGGTTACTGGTACCAACTAAACACACATTGACCCATGGACCATGCATGCTTAAGTGATTGATTATTAATTAACTACTCAGATCAAACCCAGTTTAGGTGGAATATATAACAAACACAAGCTTCTCAAATCATCAAACAACAGACATATACACCTACTTTGCTTTTATTAATCATCAGCTTTTGTCCCCCAAGACTAACATCACATATTGTTTTGTCATTTGTCTTAATACCATTGTCACCATAATCTTCTTTTTTTGGAGTACTCAAATTGACTTAATGTTTAGATACTTTTACGTCTCATTTTTTTATTCCTAAGAATTAGAAATCAAATCTCGAGCCGTTTGATTAAGAGATTAGAGTCCTTACAAATCCCCTATTATAAAGTGATTATCTTTATTTCTTCTTTATTTTGTGAACCTTTAACTCTCCACCCTGGCTCTATAGACTGCTACTATAGTTTTTAACATAATCATCAACCTGAACATATGCTCATACTAGATGAAATTTGCAAAATGGCCACTTATAAGTAAGTTTGACCACACCAACAAATTGGCCATGTAGAGGTTAATTTTTTACTACATAAAACAATCAAATTTAGACTTGTTTGTTGATTCTACTGATAATATATTTGTCTCAATTATCCCATGTATCTTTGGGTTTTAGACAACAATCAATGGTGAAAGCCATGATCAATTGTAAATATTCTTGTTGGATAACAAGTGGATCAAAATATACTCTTAAAAGCATTCTTAATTACTCCCTCTGTTCCGTCATTTGTTGTCCTCTTTCATTTTGGGTGTTTCAATCATTTGTTATCCTTTCTATTTTAGAATTGCATTTGATGAGCAATTTGATCATTCACACTCAATATGGTACATTTATTGCCTTATAATTGGCCCCTCTTCCTTTTTTGGTCTTTGTGCCAAAACTAAAGGACAACAATTACTAAAGAGACTTTCGTTTTTAGTACTAATAAAAGTATTGCATGAACATCAAAACTCATTTTTGGATGAACAATTAATAAAGAGACTTTCGTTTTTTAGTTATAAAAAAACAGCCTGTTTTACTTGTGACGGTCACAAACTTGTGACGTCTCACAAACTTCTCCCCACTTACCTCTCCCACTTACAAGTTTGTCTCATGTCACAAAACTTGTTAGGTGTTCACACACGTCACAAATGAGAATTTGTGATAAAAAAATTGTTTTATTCTATAAATAGGGATCCAACTTGTAACCTGGTAGTTAAAGTAAATTGAAGAATAAATGACCAAGTAATGTTTAGTTTGACTAAATTACGTAAAGTTACAAAAAATACGAGTTTAAAAAAACAATAAAAGTTACCTCCTTGGATCCCACATGAGAAACCGTTGGCAGCACGTCGTTATCCTGGTCCCACAATTTAGTTTCCTCCCTCGAATTTCCCCACCAACAGGGTAACTCATCCGCAGTTAAACAAACCTGGTTATCACCTAAACTCGACTCTGACCCGAACACATTACTACTATCGGAGCTAGTAACAATGGAGATTCCTTCATCATCAACAGTAGAATAATCCAACGGCTGGGAAGCTTCTTCGACTAAATCACGAGAAGATCTCCACCGTAAGATGTCCTTGACTTTAACCTCATCATCATTGTTGGACGTATACCTATTCTTTTTATTTACGGAAAATCTGTCGAATACACCGGTAGACAGGCTTCTGGGAAGTGTAGACACAGAGGACCCGCGACGGAGGGATTTGATGGCTGAGGAAATGAGTTTCTGAAAGGAGGTGACTGCGGCTCGTGAGCGGCTGCTTCGGGTTCTAGGAATAAGTGTATTTGGATGGCGGCCAGGGTGGTTGTTGTTGTTGTTGTTGTTGAGTTCTTGGAGGAATTCTTTGAGCATTTTGGGAGGTGTTTCTGTTATGCAATTCTTATCTTTGTTTTTAGAAGCCATTATCATTGTTTTTGTTTTTTTTTTTTTTTTGGGAAAGAGGATATGATGAGATAGAAGTATAGAAGAGTGTAGGAGGAATTGTAAGAGAAGGGATTATATATTATATATATGCGGGGGCGTTGTAGGGAGTGGGTGATATGTTGGGATGAGAAAGGGTGAGGTACTTTCTCTTATGTAGAAATCATAATATATTTAGACCTGGTCTGATCGTGTCATATTTGTATTCGAGTCACATATAAATGAGTCATTTATCCTGAATTCTAATACAATCCATTTACTTAAATGGATCATACACATCAACCCATTTAACTTTCTTATAATCCAACCTCACTTGTTTAACCCATTTATTTTTAAACAACTCAATTTTATCTTGATCAAACCTTCTAACCCATTTAACTTGTATGATTTGTTTACCCCAAAATAACCCGATTAACCCAAATGATAGCTTCAAACTCCTTCATATAAAAGACAACTTAATCAAAGTGGGAAAACAAAATTAATACATTCCTTTTAAAATGTCATACGACTGTCTAGTAAAAATGTAGGATTTCAACATCTCGTTTGGATGTTTTTTTAGCTTGATCTAACTCTATATATAATATGAAGTCATCCCCTATATATTAAAAGAATAGGTGATTTCACACTTTTTCCCCTCCAAAAAGCATATTTTTAAACCAGGAAGCTAATCATTGCGAAAAGGCTACGGTTACACTCGGTGTATAGAATCTTCTATACACCGCGAATAACATTGCGACACGTGGCAATTGTTAAAATTGAAATAGAATCTTTTTCAAGTTTTATTTTATACATTTTGAGAGTCAATTGAAATTTCAATTTGAAATTTCAAAATTTGTTATGAGATTTTTTAACAAATTTGGTAATTGTTATTATTTTTATTTTCTAATTATTTCCTTCTATTTTTTGTTCATTATCTTTATTTGGTAAATATTTTTGTT
>VHZZ01002068.1:11627-28692 GCA_009801015.1 Silene noctiflora
ACTATTGTTGAGGACACTCACTCCAACACAATTAGTGGATTAATGTGGAAATGCAAAGTGAAGTCAATGCAAAGTCAAGCCCAACAATATTTGAAGTCCAAAAATGAGTGAAGAAGCATAGGATTCCAAGATCACAAAAACCTAGGGCAAAAGGTCATTAACCAGGTGTTAAATCGAGCATAAATCCTTAAACATAGGATTCCTTAGCATTAATAATGCTAAGGATTTAAGGAGCCCAGGCTAGAAATCTACGACCCCGATCGAGGTTGGCGCCCCCGATAGGGGCCGTAGGTTTCTAATGCGACCGTTTTGAGCTTCTCCTCCTATGAATAGGAGGCCTCGTCCAAGCATCAAGGCATCACTATTTTATCACTTCATATACATCTTTCACACATCACAATACATTCTTCAATTCTATACTCTTGTAATCCTTAGCTCACAAATACTTTCATTAAGTTTCTAGTTTAGTTTTATGTTAAACATTTCAATTACAAGTTATTCAATATTAAGTTCTTATTCAAGTTTCATTTGGTTTCTTCATTTGGTATTTAAGTATTAGTTCTTCATCACTATTTCGGTATTTCTATTTCTAGTATTTACATTTCTACTTTTATTATTTCATAGTTTTATTATTTAGTATTTAGTTATTAGTTATTAGTATTTCATTTCTTTACATAGTTCATTTACATTTCATTATTCACATAATTAGTTTATATTTTATATCTAGTATCATGTCTAATATTTCATATAGCATTTGCGTTTTACATTTTGATATGAGTAGCTAAATTCTCTAGTCTAGGGATTAGGAGAGTCATGTTTAATTGATATTTTAATTAAGTTGTTAAATTAGTTGTCCAATTATCATTTATATCACATGTTTATTTTGTAATGTTTAGTCTATGATTAAAGGCCACGATCTTTGACTAAAATCTGTTATACTTTCTATAAGTCGTGAGGCACGGAAATGTATTAGAACTAACATGTGTAGTAGATAGACCTAGCTCATAGTGAAAGCTTGTTATGACCCCATTTAAGGCCGAAGTTAATAATGAAAGCTGGGCATCGTTAGGCCTAGATGATCATTTGTGACTACTAGTTTAATAACTACTTTAGATGTCAATTTGCATGTACGAACCGAACTCACTAGATGTCTTTTACTATTATTGTTTACATCTAATTTTTCATAGCTTTAATATTTAATTTTATTTATAGTTTTCATTTATAGCTTTTATTCACCTCAAACAAATCAACAACTTGAGACCTAAGATAGAAAGACTACCAAAGAAATTGCGTAGAAAACTCCGTAGCGTCTCTGTGGAATTCGATCCCTATATACTACATTTATTTGTTGTACCTAGGGTATTTTTGATAGGTTGGCGACGACCTCTTCATTAACTAATATCAACCGTGAAATAAGGGTACACACCCAATATTGATCGAATATTAACAAAACAAGGGCTATAGCAGGCCACTCGGCCAAGTGGGGTGGCCATTCGGCCGAGCAAGCGGCATTCGGTCGAGTTAATGGAGCACTCGGTCGAGTGTTACCTGGCAGAACTGGATTTTTCCCAAAAATCTTCTTAAGCTTGCCTATACTACTACACCAACATAAATGACTTCCAACGGTAACTAACACACCCTCTATTAGATGAATCAAGACAATATCTTGGCCTTATGGCCACCATTACAACATAATTAAAAAAATTATCCAAGTTACATGACCGACATAATCATGATATTTTAAAATTCGCTTCACTACGTCACGGTTCAAGAAAACACCACAACAAGATCACTATGCATAACATGGATGTTTCACTGGAAACTAGAAAACAACTTTGTAAGCAACATCTATGTCACTATCCATAGGGTTGGGGTCTCACACAACCACTTCCACACTTGTACATGCATACTTAAATTAAACGATTATACCACATAATGCAAATGATCAAAACACCTAAACGACATAATTGAACTCCACGCATTACATATTACACACTCAAATTCATAACCGCGAGGATCAACTCGGTAGTACTATATCCACAACTTTGTCNAAACGACATAATTGAACTCCACGCATTACATATTACACACTCAAATTCATAACCGCGAGGATCAACTCGGTAGTACTATATCCACAACTTTGTCTCACAAAACAACACTCCCAAAAAACGACACCCCCGAAAGACCGACTTTCAATGGGCAACCTCGACTCCTTATCTCGAAATAACACCCCCCGAAAAACTGACGTGCACTATAACTCTTAAGTAGTTTCGCCACTAGACATTACAACGACTTTTACTGGACATCTCTCAACATGCAATTCAAGCCTCATTCACTATACATAAGTTCAATCAGCCAACCACCGTTCGACCTAGATCACACATCACTCATTATCCACAATTACCACATACAATCATTTTACTCAATTCAAGATGCCTTACGTAAGCTAAAGTCACTTTCTCCTACTCCTAATTCCTAAACATGAATCATACATCTACTTACTTACACGGTTCAAATCCTCATCAAACGAACAACTTACATCAACCCTAATAAAACACATGTTTCACATTCATGACCTTCAAGGCACATAAGGAAAACAAACTCAAGTAAAAATTACATAACATGATGACTCTAATTCAAGACAATACACAACAAGTCGGTGAACACCAAGGCCTTTAACATAGTCGAATCAAGGACGAAACACGAAATCGAGTTTTAGCATGAACGTTGGACATATAAAATAAAAAAAAAATCGGAGAAAATTTAAGATAAAATTCTCCAATTTGAGACAATACGATACATTATTAACGGAATTGTAAACTTGCGGCACAATTAAACCAATTCTCAAGTACAAAATCAAATTTTAGACATCATTACTATAATTTTCCACACATATCACCATTAACAAAAATTGGGACACTATGAGCAAATTAAGTCATATTTCAAATACAAAAATCCAAATTTGACCATATACACTATGGTATATAAAAAAATGGGGAAAATTGTAAGGTAAGATTCTCAAATTAAGGCAATGCATAACATTATTAACAAAATTGAAGTCTTATTATTCGATTAATTCAAGAAAATTTTAAGGTCATGCCTAACATCATTAAACAACATGTGAATCTTTATGACATAACTAGATAAGAAATAGGGTAAAAAAATGCAAGACTCCTAGGTTAAAGCAATGATAATGCAACAATTAAAATGAAATTAAGTCACATTTGAGTGCAAAAATCAAATTCATTCATTTTGAAATGAAATTTCAAAAGATATTGGACAACATTTTAAAATGAAATTTTGATTCAAAATTATGCATGTCGTTACTAGCAAAGATAGTAGCCTCATTAGTCAATTAAACTAGGTCTCAAACACGAAAATCAAAACTTAAGCATGATCATTAAAGCTTCAAAATTCTCAAGACAAATTTTCAAATGTAAGGCAAAATTATCAATAACAACTAAACTTTGGTCCTTGTTAAACGATTAACTAAGCAACAAATGTAAAATCAAATTATTGATTCAAGAACATGTCTTTTCGAGTTCATAAATTAAAAAAAAATTTGCACAAAATTCAACACGAAAATTTTATACTTGACATCATAAATGATGTAAAAAAAAAAGGTGATTAATATCATGAATCGAACAAAGCATGTAATCAATTGAAAAAATTTAGTGGAATTAGCATAGATTTAAATAAAATCAAAATGGAAAGATAAGCAGAAAGAAAACGTCACTTGCATGGTGGGATTAGCCAGTTTGTGGGACTAAAAAAATGGAGTAAAGACTTGAATCCGAGCGACAAATAATCAACAATATAATTTCAAAAATAATTTCAAAAAACGAAGCAACAAGGAGATAAAATAAGGTAATCATGTGATTCTAGCAAAATTCAAAGCCCGGAAATTGGCACTCGGTCGAGTGCTGAGTCTACTCGGTCGAGTGCATTCCCACTCGGTCGAGTGAAAATTCCAGAAACTTAAAAGTTTCGAGACATGGTCTACTCGGTCGTGTGCTAGGGTTAACTCGGTCGAGTGACTGGTACTCGGCCGAGGACTAGCTCGCACTCGGCTAGGTGCCTCTGTATGGTTTACGTTTCCCGACTAAGAAATACTATTCGTATATTAGCGACTAATCTACTAACAACCCTTACTAATCACATTCTAACTATAGCACTTGTGAAATCCAAACATACATGCGGTATTAAAATGTAAAAGACGGGGTTAAGGCCCCTCACACACCAACACGTAACAACCATTCTTAAAAATTGTCATACACATCATTACTTTCATCCAACTTCTACATGTTATCGCATACCATATGAACAATTATATCATACAAGAGCCTATCAATGGCCACAACACATAAGCAAATTATGCTTTAAAACTCATCTTATTCAAACACACGAACTCATACAAATAAATGCATTTCATAATAAACATTCCTCTACTCATATCACACATAAATCACTCAAGTAAACATTTTCATTTCATCATTTCAACTATCATATATTATCATATGGCAATGAAGGATTAGGTCAAGCAAGAAATCTATCAACTCATATCGACACATACAAAACCACGCCATGCGAGAACTTGCCAACTTAACATAGCATACATGAGATCACGCAACTTATCACATAGTGTTTCCCCCTACTCATAACTACCCACGTAGTGACCAACCGGGACAATAGGATCTAGTTTTGAGATGCGGGATCCTACTCACCCAAAACCGACCTCCCATTGTACTCATGTTGGGTTCATTTGATTAGACACACCAAGATTCATTTTTGGTTCTTGGTTCAGGTTCCAAAATCGTCGCTCTGATATATATACGTATTATGTATATGGGTAGAATGGTAGGTAGATATATATACGTATTATGTATTATTATCATTATCATTATTATTTTATTATTCCGTCTCAAATGTAATTCGTAAAAAAATATAAAATATGTAATTATAAAATACGGGGTATTACACTAATCAACACCCCCCCCCCCCCTTTTCCCAAATCTAACCCAACCTAGGGTTTCAAATATCATAATAATTGCAATCTAGCGGAAGCAAACTTACCGAAATTTCGACGCACGAAAGGAAAATTCGACAACAAGAACTAGATCCCTCTTGAAAGGTGATTAGAGTGATTGAGGAGAAGATTTGAGAATTGTTTAGGTTATAAAAACTGATTATGAAATGTTTTAACGAAGTATATATAGTCCCGTATCACTCTAATCAAACCGAAGAAAAACGACCCGTCAGACCGGATACTCGGTCGAGTACCTGACATACTCGACCGATTATGCGAGCCAAAAAACACCCGACACCCTACTTGGTCGGTACAACCTACTCGACCAAGTTCCTCTACTCAGAAACCGAGGTATCACAGTCTTACCTCCTTAAAAGCAAACTTCGTCCTCGAAGTTCACACCAACACCTGTAACAAACATAAACCAACTATGACTCAACACTCGAAAAATACCAACAAAACCCTAAACACATCAAACCATACTGGCCTCAAAACTACCTTAAAACACATGCGATCATCTCCTACCCCCTTAAAAGACAAAGGCAACCCCGTAACAAAAAATACATGATCAAAGAGATGTGGATAGTGCTCCCTCATTTCCTCTTCTGGTTCCCATGTCACTTCTTCCACATTGTGATTCGACCACAACACCTTAAGCAAGACGGTCTCGTCATTCCTCGTTTTGCGCACCTTGCGATCTAAGATCTCCTTTGGCACTTCCACATAAGTGAGTTCCTCATCGAGCTCAATGGTCTCCACCTCAAGCACAAGAGATGGATCACTCACATACTTCCAAAGTTTTGAGACATGGAACACATTATGAACCCGATCAAGAGCCTGTGGTAAAGCTAGCCGATAAGCAACTTCGCCGATTCGATCCAAAATCTGATACGGGCCTATAAACTTTTGGCTCAACTTCCCTCGCTTGTTGAACCTCATTACGCCACGTATGGGTGAAACTTTTAAGAGAACGTTTTCACCTACCTCAAACTCAATGTCCCTGCGGTGAAAATATACATAGCTCTTTTGCCGATCCTGAGCCGCCTTCATTTTCTACCGAATTAATTGAACCTGCTCAATCATATCCTGTACCATTTATGGTCCTAAAACCACAGCCTCAAAACTATCATCCCAGCAAACTAGACTCCGGCACTTCCTCCTATACAATGCCTTAAGAGGTGTCATCCCAATACTTGTGTGATAGCGTTGTTATAAAAGAACTCAATCAAATCAAGTCGGTCTTCCCAAATCTCACTAAAATCCATTACACAAGCTCGCAACATGTCTTCCAAAGTCTTGATGGTTCTTTCAGTTTGATCATCTGTCGCAGGATGGAATGTCGTGCTCATCATTAAGGTAGTTCCCATCAATTCTTGCAACTCTTGCCAAAACCGAGATATAAACCTCGCATTTCTATCTCACACTATGTCCTTTGGTATTCCGTGTAGTCGTACCACATGCTTCCTATACCCACTAGCCAACTGAATTTTACTCTAAGTGTATTTCATTGGAATAAAATGAGCTGACTTCGTCAGACAGTCAAAAATTACCCAAATCATGTTATTCCCCTGTTGAGTCCTTGGCAACCCCCACAATGAAATCCATAGAAATTGACTCTCATTTCCTTTCAGGTACCTCAAGAGATTGGATCTTTCCTTGAGGTCTCCGTTACCCACCCTTGACCCTTTGACAAGTCAAACACCTAGCTATAAACTCATCTACCTCTTTCTTCATTCCAGGCCACCGTAACGTCTTCTTCAAGCCCTGATAAAGCTTGTCACCTCCCGGATGTACTGAGTACGGAGTACAATGGGCCTCCGTCATAATCAGTTTCTTCAACTCTGAATCATTGGGTACACACCACCTCCCATCTGCATGGATCGAGAATCTCGAAACAGTACCTACCTCCACCCTTGTTTTCCACTCCTGAATCTTGGGATCAAGCTCTTGTTTCCCCTTGATATCATCATACAACTCAGGCTCGATAGTCAAATCTCCAGTAGCATTTCCCTTGTGAATCATATGAATTTCCATCTTGGTCATCTCATCTTTCAATTTCATCAAGGACATGACTATGCACGGAGAATGTACACTCTTCCTACTCAAGGCATCAGCAACGACATTGGCCTTACCCTCATGATAAACGATCTCCATATCATAGTCTCCAATCAGCTTCATCCACCTTCGTTGACGTATATTCAGCTTCTTTTGAGTCTAGATGTATTTTAGGCACTTGTGATTAGAAAATACCTTATAGGTTTCCCCATAAAGGTAGTGCCTCCAAATATTTAGTGCAAACACAACCGCACCTAACTCTAGATCATTGGTAGGATAGTTCTCCTCATACAGCTACAGTTGCCTTGAATTATAGGCAATGACCTTCCCGTTTTGCATCACTACACATCCCAAACTATTCTTCGAAGTATCGGTATAAACTTCAAAGTTTTCACTCCCCTCTGGCAAAGCTAAGACGGGAGCCGTAGTTAAAAGTTCCTTTAACGTTTGGAACGCCGTTTCACAACTCTCATCCCATCGAAATCTGGTCTCCTTCCTCATTAAAGCTGTCATAGGCCTAGCAATCTTAGAAAAGTCTTTCACAAACCTCCGTTAGTACCCAGCCAAACCCAAGAAACTCCAAATCTCAATAACATTCCTTGGTGCTTCCCAGTTTGACACCGCCTCTATCTTACTAGGATCAACAGCTACACCTTCTTTGGAAATCACATGACCCAGAAAAGCCACTTTCTCTAGCCAGAACTTACACTTAGACAACTTAGCATATAACTAATTGTCCCTCAAGGTTTGCAGAACCAACCTCAAATGCTCATCGTGCTCCTCCTTAGTCTTGGAATAGACTAAGATATCATTAATTAAAACGTTAATTAAAACCACCACAAGCTTATCTAAGAATGGACTGAAGACCTTATTCATGGGATCCATAAACATTGTTGGCTTATTGGTCAACCCAAAAGGCATCGCCATGTACTCATAATGGCCATATTGTGACCTAAAATCCGTCTTAGTAATATCGTCATCTACAATATGCAGCTGGTGATAACCCGACCTTAGATTAATCTTGGAAATGATCCTAGCTCCACTCAACTGGTCAAAAACATCATCAATCCTGGGTAACGGATACCTATGCTTCAGGGTCACATGGTTTAGCTCTCTATAGTCGATACACAGCCACATACTCCCATCTTTCTTTTTCACAAACAACACTGGCGCACCCCAAGGTGATACACTAGGTCGAATGTATCCCTTCTCTAACAACTCATTCAGCTGCTTCTTAAACTCCTTTGGTCCCATCTGGTATGGGGCCTTAGATATAGGTCTCGTCCCTGATTTAAGTTCCAAACTGAAGTCGAGATCTCTCTTGGGAGGTAATCCCGGTATTTCATCCGTAAAAACATCCCCAAACTCACCAATCACCGGTATATCTGTTGTTGTGGGTTCTTCAAACCGCATGTGTCTCACTTGGCATAAGATCATAGAGCACCCCTTCCTCAAACATCCTTTTCAAGTCATAACTGAAATCATCTTTGCCTTAGGTTTCACAATGAACCCTCTGTCTGACACTCTAACTCCCATTGGTCCCCTCAAAGACACCTTTTTCTGATGACAGTCAATACTAGCCTTATACATACCCAACTAATCCATCCTGACTATGACCTCAAAACCATCCAAGAGAAACTCAAACAAGTCTATAGGAAAGTCCACTTGACCAACTACCATAGACACTCCCTTATACAACTTACAACACGATACAGACTCCCTAGATGGTATAAAAACATTATCCTTGACCAATTCAAACTGTCCTAAACCCATAGCTAAGGCATGATTTCTGGACAAAACCGAATGGGTAGCCCATGAATCAAACAAAATAAAAGTCGGCGGATTATTAACAAGAAAAGTACCGGTGACAACTTGCGTATCCTCCTTAACTGCCTTTTTACCCATCATAAACAGCTTGCCATTGTTCTTTTGACCTCCTCCCTGGACCGTAGTCGTCGATGTAGTAGGCTTGGCCATAGAAATATGGTTCTCACTGTTACTCGGGCACTTATATGCTCCACTATTGTTGCAGTTCTAGCCGACATTTTTTTTACTCTGACCACCTTGACTGTGCCATAACCCAGCTGGCCGGTTACTCTTTATACTCTGACTAGGAGCATGTGAATAGTTCCCGTGATGAGGTCGCGAGAAACTTCCTCCCCCGGCACTCCTACACTCGAATCGGTTATGACCTACTCCGCCACAGTTAAAACAGAGCAAGATAGAGTTGTCACTAAAGCTCCGACCACCTCTCCCTCCAAAATGAGATCCCCCACTGAAATCGAACCCTCCAGAGTAGGTTCTAGCCTGGTTTTGGTTACCACGCTTAAAGCCCGACTAATTTTTATTCCCTCCCTTAGCTTTCCTTTTCTCACCTCCCTTTTCCTTGGCCTCCTTGGCCATATCTACCAGCCTCTCAGCAGGCCCCACTCTCTCATAAGCTTCGGTCAAATCCGAGTTCGCTCTAGGATGTGGCCTCTCCAGAATCCTCAGTGACAGCCCCTTCTCGAAAAGGAGAGCCAAACTCAGCTGAGTCAGCTCTAAGTCCTCCGCATAGCGCGACAGCTCGTTAAACTTACGGTAGTATTCAGCCACAGTCATACTATTTGTCATAGTAAAAGAATCAAACTCGACCCTCAACCTGTACGGATATGCTCGGGAACAAAGTGAGTCCTCATAAACTGTTTGAACTCATCACATAGAATCCCAGCCTTACCCAAGCCATTATAGTACTCACGGGCAGCTTCCCTCGCCCGGTGCCACCACACCCCAGCTTCATCTCGCAGATAGAACGTAGCATGCTCCGCCCTCATATCCTCCGGATAGTTAACGACCTCAAGCATACTCTCTATATCCTTATGCCATTTGTCGAGCAACGTGGGTTTTCTGGTGCCCTCATAAATGGTGGGGTTGAAGCGGGAAATAGTGGTGCTTACCTTAGAGGCATCCATGGCCACTTTTTCCCTTTTTTCCCACGTTCTTTAAGGCCTCGGTGAGCGCCTCATGTTGCTCGATCATCCAAGCAATCTAATCTAGCCTCCTCTCGGAAGCCTGGATGTAAGCGACAGATTCAAAAACCAGAATAAACGTAATTACATAGCCTACGGCGCAAAATAAAAATCACATCCGTCAAAGAGGTACTCGGTCGAGTATGAACCACTCGGTCGAGTATATAACCTACTTGGACGAGTCTTGGACTCCAGTAGCTCATCAGAAGATCAACTAAAAACATACTCGGTCGAGTTCACCCAACTCGGTCGAGTCCCCTACATGCTCGGCTGAGTTGTTACAACTAGTAGCTAACCCACAAACCATGAAAAACGTACTCGGTCGATTACTGGGAGTCCTCGACCGAGTACGCGCCACTCGGTCGAGCTCTCACTCTGCTCGGTCAAGTGGTGACAACCAGTAGCTACTGCCAACTTTATAAACATTCCCACTCGGTCGAGTGCCCCGATACTCGGTCGAGTATCGCCAACTCGGTCGAGTACCCTTCCTCACTCAGCCGAATCATGCAATTATGACTCCCAACATATTCCCTCAAACATAAAAGGCAGTCCTACACATGTTTTTAAGTCATAAAGCCATTAAATAAACCACATAATCATGCATATCCATTTCGCCTAATCCACACTCATCCATCCAAATACATAAGTGTATTCATATTCATCCATGCCATTCATACAAGTAAACATACCAATCTCTATTCATATATATACAACAAACACGTAACGATCCCCATGACACACCCCATAGTGACCGATTCGAGGTTTTATGGGCAATGTTGCGGTTTTAGGACGTCTCCCAAACCTTTTTGGTAGCCCCAAACAACTCCTACCCGGGTTCATTTTATTTAGACACCCTATATTCATTTTGGTTCATTATTTTAAGGTTCCAAAATCGTCGCTTTGATACATCTTTGTAACACCCCCATCTACCAAAGTGCCTTACCAAGGCTTACCTTAGCAAATAGAGGTGCTACCATCTCGTTTGTCCGAGGTAGTATGCATCAAATAGACAATGAATAAACTTAACATAACATAAAACGGTTTAAGTTATTATAAAAGAACTTCTGAAATCCAAAACCAAAACCAACAATACAATCTTAGATAAAATCAAGCTATAACTAAGTGGCAGCGGAAACTATCTAGACTCATGGCTCGCCTGTACGTCTCGTACAACCTCAACCAGTAAACCTACTAGAAATCTGGTCACCATTCCCCAATGGATCATTGCAGGTTCACAACACAAAACAGGGGCCAGCCAACTGATAAACACACAAGCTAGGAAACCACATCAGTAATATAATCAATCGTCATCCATCAATCATTACTCAATATAACCGTCTGAACTCAGTCAGACCTGACAGGTTACCCATCGCAACAGGTACCCACACCGCCAGTAGGAGACCGTAGTCTTGCCACCTCAGCCTCACTCATCGCAACGAGTGTACCCATGTAATACCCCGTATTTTTAGACTTGGTCAAAGCTAGTCAACGATATTAAAATGGGAAAATGTATTTTAATTATAAGTATTTATGATTATTTGACGGAGTCTTTTATATTTTATTTAAATATATATATTTTTTATATTTTATTTAATTATATAAGATAAAGTTATAAGACGGAAAATATTTTAAAACCGGATTGGCAATAGCCAGTTTAGGCGTATGGAAGGTAGTAGAGAAAAGAAACGGTTTTCTAGTGTAAGTAGTATTCTCCACAATAATAATAATAAAATAATAATATTTGTATCTTTCCATACGTCCCTATTTTTATGACTATAAATACAAGTTTTCAGCCTTTCATGATTCATTTTTGCTTTTACAAAATTTACATAAATCTAGAGAGGGAGTTTTAAAGGAGAATTTTAGATCTTTCTTGCAAGTTTATTCCGTCTTAAAAACTAAAAGGTAATTGGAAAATCCGTCTTATAATTTATCCAATTATTTTTTAAACCGTCTAATACTTGAATCGTTGACCACCCTTGACTGCCCTTGACTACACCGTGACTTAACATAGACTCCCATTAACAGTTGTTGACCGCCGTTGACCGTGTTGTTGACCGTAGGGGGTGTTTGTGCATGGTGTTTGTCGTGTAATTGGGACACAGTTTATACAGTGTGTGGTGTTTGTCGTGGCGGTGTTGTAGGTGGTTGGGCGACCACGTTGGCGGTGGTAGGATGGTTTTAGGTGGCTTTTAGTGGGGTGGTGGCCGGAAAGTTGAAGAAGGGAGTTGTGGTTATTGTCGGTGTTGTCGTGCGTTAGGGGTAGTGAGGTTGTAATGTCTGGGGTTGTCGGCAGGAGGCGATTCGAGTGGTGGTGTCACCGTTGGTCGGTGGTGACCACGGTGGTGGTACGGTGGTGGTTGTGTTTGTTGGTGAGGGCGTGTGTTGTGTGAGATATAGGGCTAGGTTTTGGGGCGTGGCCTAGTGTCCGGTGAGGCAAGAGGGTGTACGGTGGTGTTGATGGTAACAAGGAGGGTAGGACAGTGGTGAGTGTGCTCGCGGTGTTTAGCCGCAGTGGCTGCTTGTCTCGGTTTTATGGTGGGTGGTTGTCGCGGGTTTTGGCAAAGTGTGAAGGAGTGTTTGTTTTATTTTTGAGACGGGTTTTCGTAATTAGTTTTCGTAATTTATTTTATAATTTATTATTTAGTTATTTATTTATTAATGAGGAGGGATAGTAATTAGTATAATTATATTTGATAGGTGACGGTCTTGTTGAGAACTGTTTTTGATTACTTTGCTTATCTTATTGCGCGGAGTATTTGCTTGCAAGGTAGGATAACTACTCATCTTATTGGTATTTCAATTTTATGTGGATGGATGAATATTGGTGATTTATATCATGGATGGATTATTGTTGGATTCCTCAGCTTCGTGACTGAGATGATTACGTTATTACATTATTGTTTGTATTGTTTGCATTTCATTCATGGCATACTGCATTGGTTACTATATTGTGGTTTCCTCAGGATTGGTTCTGCAGGACCTGTCTCTGGGATGGTTTTCCTCAAATTCGGTTGGGATGGTTTTGCCCGGGCCAGGGATTGGCGGGATGAACGGGTGTCTCGGAGGATTTCACACATGAATTAGCATATCATACTGCGTCATATTTACTGAAGTTTAATTATCCTACTCGACCATTGGTTGACTTGTGTACTTTCTTGTCTTTGTCAAAATAAAATCGATGCCAGTTTTAATTGATGGCATCCTGTCGTAAACCAATTGATATTTCCAGTTAAATGGGGAGCAAATTAAATAACAGGTTATGGGTGCGGGACGTGAGGAGCAGATCGTGGATTCTACTTAGAGTCTTAGATCACTTAGTCTCAGGCAGTCGCTCTTTATTTACTTTATGACTTTATTTATTTTCGCTACGAAGTTTGTATTTTATTTTATTAGTTCAATTATTCGTTTGAACTTTTTAAGGAAGCCTTATTCATTTAAATTTATTTAAAGTACTTTGGTTTCTTATCTTTGTTATTCAGTACCTCAGGATCTCCGAAATGGTAACAATTCTATTTATTTGAGAAGGTTTTGCTAAAGGCTTTTAAATAAACGGGGGTGTTACAAAGTGGTATCAGAGCGAACGATCCTCATGCCTAACCAATGAACAACAGTGAACTTAAGGTGAGTCTAAGTAAATGAACCTGGGTAGAAACTGTCAGGAGCCCCTCTTAGTACGGTTAGGAAAGCGCGCACCTAATTCATAACATGGCCCTTTCATTTTTGAACCGGTCACCTTTAGATGATTACGAGAGTGGGTTGTTGAAGAAGTGGTATTTGTTTAAGTTAAAGGTTAAAATTATTATTTCTAACCTCAATTGCAGGATGCGGATTGAGGTACGTTTTATGTGTAATATAAGAATGGCCTATGGCTGAGTATGAAATGTGTGGAAATGCGTGAATTGTATTATTACTGCATGAGTTATGTATCTATTAGCATGGATCGTCTTATGGACGAATTCTGTATTTTAGTTGATTGGATACTTATATGTATGAGGCATAGATTATTATGTCTAGAGATATGCGGATTATGTGGCCCCGAAACCATCCTAGATAGTGTTAATGAGCTTGAGATACGGGGTGGCTCACGGTTTATGGTCGTTGAGTGTAGGGTCGTTAGGCTGTAGTACGCTTGACCTTGGTTGGTTGGGCAAGGTCCATTCCAGTCAACCACATGTTATTTTGCTGCAGGATTCTTCTTTTAAAGCCATTTGACCACAAATCCTAAGCAAAAGCTTATTTTTTTCTCTATTTTATTCTTATAGGTAGTCAATATGCCACCAAAGAAATCAACCCCACCTGTCATGTCTGCTGAGGAGATCGAGAGATTACTCAAAATGAACACGGCTTTGACTGAAGCCTTGAAGAGTAGGAAGGAGGATGTGAACCCATTAAAGGTAGGAGCTGCAATTGCTAAGTATAACCCAGCCAAGTTTGAGGGTACTAGAGAACCAACGTTGTTGGGGGAGTGGTGCAGAGAATTTGACAACATTTTTTACCTTATAGCTTGCCCTAAGGAGATGAGAATTGACCAGGTTGCCTTCTATTTGAGAGGAAAGGCGGGCAATTGGTGGAGTAGAGAAAAGGAGGATGTAAAAGAAGCTTTTAAGCTAATTGATGAACCTTATATACCCTGGGAGAATTTTAAAAAGCTTTTGACAGAGGTATTCGTCCCTAAGCATATAAAGAGTAGGATGAGGTCTCAGTTTAACGCAAGATGACTGAGGAAATGACGGTGGAGGAGTACCATAATAAGTTTATGGAGCAAAGGGAGTATGTGGCCGACTTGGACTATGGGAATGAGGTCCTTGCGGAAATATTTGAGAAAGGGTTGTCTACAACCATAAAGAAAAGGCTTGTTGCGGGTGCGTCAACTACAGTGGAAGAGGTATACTAGAGAGCAGGTCATGCCGAAAGGATAGTTGAGATGTTAAAGGAGGAGAAGAAGGAGAAAGCGGAAAAAAGGAAGAATGAGAGTAGTAATGAAGTAATGGGAGGAAATAAGAAGCTGAATAACAATCCGTAAAGGGGATTCAAGTCAGGAGGTGGCGCTGCATCTTACAGCCGTGGTGGAGGTGGCGGTCGTACTGGACCTGGTTTTGGTTCACGTTCGCAGAGCGGAGTCACTTGCTATAGGTGTGGAAATGTAGTACATAAGATGGCTGCGTGTAGAGTAAGGGTAGATGGCCACGGTGGAGGATACGGTTATGGAGGCCAAAGAGGAAGTTTTCATACACCTGCTCCAAGCTATGGGAGCAATCAGTGCAATTTCAACTATAATAATAATCAGAATTTCTACAACAACTATACTAATCAAGGAAATGGAGGTAGATCCTATCCAAGACAGAACTTTAATACCACTCAGCAAAGCGGAGCTAAGAGTGCAGCAGCATCATCACTTATAGTCCAGGGAGGACCTAAGAGCAGTGGCAAATTGTTTATGACGGGAATGGAAGCAACTGAAGGTGATTGTCATGTTGTCACTGTTATATTTCTCGTAAACTCGAAGCCAACCTTTCCTTTATTTGATTCTGGTGCAACCAATTCTTTCTTATCTAGTGAGCATACTAGGATGTTATATTTAGCCTAATGTGATGTTATTAATGATGTGGTGGATATACCTTCTGGGGAGTCGATAATTTATAGTCGTTTTTATAAGGGAGTGACCATTAAGATTGGGGAGGTTGTCTTTCTTACTGGCCTAATAGAATTTCCATTAGGGGGCTTTGAGGTGATCTTGGGTATGAACGTGTTGAGTAAGTATAGAGCCTTTATTGATTGTCACCAAAAGAAGGTTACCTTGAAGGGACCCAAGGGAGTAAGAGTGTCGTACAAGGGATTTGTAGTTAAGCCTAAGGTGAAGCATATATTGACAGTTACCCTTCAATTTTGTTTGATGAAGGGAGGACAGTTGTTTTCGGTACATGTGCAAGATACTCGGGAGGAACATGGACCATCGGCGTGTATCCCTGTGGTGAAAGATTTTGAGGATGTATTTCCAGATGAAATTCCGGGTTTATCACCTGAGAGGGATATAGATTTTGGCATAGAGTTGAAACCTCAAGTAGGATCTATTTTTAAGGCACCGTACATAATGGGGACCTAAGGAGTTGGAGGAATTAAAGAAGCGTTTGGAGGAGTCGTTGGATAAGTGGTATATTCGACCTAGTGTGTCTCCATGGAGAGCACCTGTGTTATTCGTTAAGAAGAAGGATGGGACTATGAGGTTGTGCATAGATTATAGGGAACTGAATTATGTGACGATAAAGAATAGATACCCTTTGCCCAGGTTTGACGACTTGTTTGACCAACTGAGTAGGGCTGGAGTGTTCTCTAAGATTGACTTGAGATCTTGGTACCATCAGTTGAGGGTTAAGGATGAATATATCCCTCAGAGTGCATTTAGGTCTCGATACGGACACTATGAATTTGTCGTTATGCCATTTGGGTTGACTAATGCACTGGCAGTCTTCATGGACTTAATGAACCGCGTGTTTAGTCCCTATTTGGATCTGTTTGTATTTGTCTTCATCGATGACATCCTTGTGTATTCTAAGGATAGAGAGGAGTATGAAAAGCACTTAAGAAATGTGCTGTAAACTTTAAGGGAGAACAATCTGTATGCAAAGTTGAGCAAGTGTGAGTTTTTGTTGGAAAAGGTAGCATTTTTGGGGCATGTGGTGTCTAAGGAGGGAGTATCTGTAGATCCATTAAAGATTGAGACTATTTCGAACTGGGAGAGACCTAAGAATGTAGGCGACATTAAAAGTTTTATGGGGTTAGCTAGTTATTACAGGAGGTTTGTGAAGGATTTCTCAAAGATAGCTAAACCCTTGACTACTTTGTAGAGGAAGGAGAACAGGTTTAAATTGGATGAGGGTTGTGAGATGGCGTTGCTAACTTTAAAAGAACGCTTGACTACAGTCCCTATCCTGGCTTTACCTGAAGGGAGTGAGAATTTTGAGGTATATATATA
>VHZZ01002068.1:57618-76381 GCA_009801015.1 Silene noctiflora
ATAATAATAATAATAATAATAATAATAATAATAATAATAATAATAATAATAATAATAATAATAATAATAATAATAATAATAATAAAATAGTAGTATTTGTATCTTTCCATACTTCCTTATTTTTATGACTATAAATGCAAGTTTCAGCCTTTCATGATTCACTTTTGCTTTTAAAAAATTTACATAAACATAGAGAGGGAGTTTTAAAGGAGAATTTCAGATCTGTCTCGCAAGTTTATTCCGTCTTAAAAACTAAAAGGTAATTTGCGAATCCGTCTTATAATTTATTCAATTGTTTTTTAAATCGTCTTATACTTGTATCGTTGACCACCCTTGACTGCCCTTGATTACACCGTGACTTAGCATAAACTGCCATTGACCGTCGTTGATCGCGCCGTTAACCGTGGGGGGTGGTTGTGCTTGGAGTTTGTCGTGTAATTGGGACACGGTTTACATCATGTATGGTGTTTTTCGTGGCAGAAGAAGGGGACGGCGGTGTTGTAGGTGGTTGGGCGACCACGTTGGCTGTGGTTAGATGGTTGTAGGTGGCATTTAGTGCGGTGGTGGCCGAAAAATCGAGGAAGGGAGTTGTGGTTGTTGTCGGTGTTGTCGTGGGTTAGGGGTAGTGAGGTTGTGGTGTCTGGGGTTGTTGGCAGGAGGCGGTTCGAGTGGTGGTGTCACCGTTGGTCAGTGGTGCTACGATGGTGGTTGTTTTTGTTGGTGAGGGCGTGTTTCGTGAGGTCTAGGGCTAGGTTTTGGGCCATGGCCTGGTGTCCGGTGAGGCAGGAAGGTATACAGTAGGGTTAGTGGTAGCAAGGAGGGTAGAGCGGTGGTGAGTGTGGCCGCGGTGGTTAGCCGTGGTGGCTGCTTGAGTCGGTTGTATGGTGGGTGGTTGTCGCGGGTTTTGTCAAAGTGTGAGGGAATGTTTGTTTTATTTTTGAGACGGGTTTCCGTAATAATTTTTCGTAATTTATTTTATAATTTATTATTTACTTATTTATCCATTAATTAGGATGGATAGTAATTAGTATAATTATATTTGATAGGTGACGGTTTTGTTGAGGAGTGCTTTTGAATACTTTGCTTATCTTATTGCAAGGAATATTTACTTGCAAGGTAGGATAACTACTCAACTTAATGGTATTTCTATTTTATGTGGATGGATGAATATTGGTAATTTATATCATGGATGGATTAATGTTGGATTCCTCAGCTTCGTAACTGAGATAATTACGTTATTGCATTATTGTTTGTATTGTTTGCATTGCCTTTATGGCATACTGCATTGGTTACTATATTGTGGTTTCCTCAGGACTAGTTCTGCAGGACCTGTCTCTGGGATGGTTTTCTTCAACTTCGGTTGGGATGGGTTTTCCCCAGGACAGGGATTGGCGGGATGAACGGGTGTCTCGGAGGATTGTGCACATGCATTTGTATATCATATTGCATCATATTTACTGTTGTTTAATTATCCTACTCGGCCATCGGTTGACTTGTGTGCTTTCTTGTCTTTGTCAAAATAAAATTGATGCCTTCTTTAATTGATGGCGTCCTGTGGTGAATCAATTGATATTTCTGGTTAATTGGGGAGCAGATTAAATAGCAGGTTATGGGTGCTGGGATGTGAGGAGCAGATCGTGGAGTCTACTTAGAGTCTTAGATCACTTAGTCTCAGACAATCGCTGTTTTTTTTTACTTTATGACTTTATTTATTTCCGCTGCTAATTTTGTATTTTATTTTATTAGTTCAGTTATTCGTTTGAACGTTGTAAGGAAGCCTTATTCAGTTAAATTTATTTAAAGTACTTTGGTTTGTTATCTTTGTTATTCACTACCTCAGGATCGCCTATATGGTAACAGTTCTATTTATTTGAGAATGTCTTGTTAAAGGCTCTTAAATAAATGGGGGTGTTACAACCCATGTCATTAATGTGCACATCCCCCTTGTGACGGGAGCCACATAGGGCGAACAAGGGGGTGAAGACCATCTCCCGACACTGGCTCCACAATCCATACAACCAACGATGATACTAATACTCCACACATCATAATATAAACATGCACAAAATCTTTAACATAAGATAACACACAAATGGCTGAGTAGGGAAACCCTACCTTATTCTGGTTTCGCGACAACAACAAGGTGGCTAGAAACGCTCCTCTACAAATCTGTCACCTAACAAGGATAAACAACAAATACCATATCACAATCATTCACAACTACCTAATCAAACCCCCGCAATCTAACCCAACCTAGGGTTTCAAATATTATAACAATTGCAATCTAGCGGTAGCTAACTTACCGAAATACTGACGCACGAAAGGAAAATCTGACAAAAAGGACTAGATCCCGCTTGCAAGGTGATTAGAGTGATTGGGGAGAAGGTTTGAGAAGTTTTTAGGTTAGAAAAAATGATTATGAAATATTTGACGAAGTATATATAATCTTGTATCACTCTAATCAAACCGCGGAAAAACGACCTGTCAGACCGGATACTCGGTCGAGTGCCTGACATACTCGACCGAGTACGCCCTACTCGACCGAGTATCTCGCATACTCGGCCGAGTGCTCACAGGCAGTAACCTGTCAGAAAACACCCGACACCCTACTCGGTCGAGTACAACCTACTCGACCGATTTCCTCTACTCAGAAACCTAGGTATCACAATTGAGTTAATCTATTTGTAATTGTTGTTTAGGAAGCAACCTTGAAGACCTGGACACGGATTGCTACAAGATTGACGACTCTTTAGAAGATTGAAGTGCTAAAAGGTAACGGTGATAGGTTACTCGATATTATATCAAAATATGTGTCTTAATTATGAAAGAATTAGTCCTTGTTTGATTAAAGTTGGTATCTTTATATGTTTTGACATGTTTCTTGCTTATTACATTGATGAGTGAATTCATCTTGTGTTGTTTGAAGAGTTTTGCGTATATTACTATATTGTTACTTATATGTTCACATGGATGAAATGGGTTAATTTCATGGGTGAATTAAAGACTAGTCTAAGCTAATATGAAGTCCCTAAGACGATGTGAGTTCCTCTTGTTCTAATTACATAAGCTACTTATATTAAGTACAAGTTTTAGGGTTAACTAAGGGCTTAAATGATGATTAGGCCCCTTGAGGAAATCCAAAGCCTTGCTAAAGCTAGAGTAGCTCGTGTGACTTTTCTCTTTGCGTAGGGGAAATCCCGCAACTATCTCGCTCGAGCTCTCCCTGTTTCCTCCTTGCTTTGAGTTGGTAGCCCCCTAAGTCGTGGGGGCTGGTCTGGACTCGTGGCATGTCTGTAGATGGTTCGAGTTTTGGTTTGTTTACGTTTTGCCTTTTACTTCGTATAACCTAATTCATTTGTTATCGTTTGTTTATACTATGTTAAAGTAACATGTAATTAAGATATCAAGTGTTTATTTATGTCTTAAATGTGTGAAAAGACGTAAACTACTTCACACTCGAGTTGTTAATTGTCATGATCGTTTATTTATCTAGTTTCAAGTATGAAATGCTATTCTTGAACGTTTACTTGTTTTGAGTCGCATTCTCGTGGATATGTCATTATGCTATACATTCTTGCTTGACTTGTTTACGCCTCTCTCGTGCCATTCTGCCGAGATTTGATTATCTCATTGTATTTCCGCCTCTTTCGTGTCGTTCTGCCGAATTCGGGGTACTCGACTTTCGTTATGTCGATCGAGTCTTGGATGCGAAACGTTTATCGCATGTCGAATCGGAAAACGTTCATCCCGAGAGTCTGACCAGGTTTAGACTAGGACCGTATTATATTATCGTCGTCCTACCGAGAGGAAATGAATCTAAGAGTAGTAAAGGTCTTACATTATTTGGATACTTGCATATGTCATTTGTCATGTGAATACGTGCTCGTGATAACTAAGTCGTGTCTATATTCTTTTCACCGTTTCCAAAGTTTGTGTATGCTATGACATGTTCACTCATTATTCCTCCATGTCATCTTTTGTTATTTTAAATATTTGTACGATTTATGTTTATTCTTGGTTTTCTATTCGAGTTAACTATGTCTCGTATTCTCTATGCTTTGTCTTATTTACAATCTTAATTATATTTGTTTTGATATAATATGGCTGGGAGAACCCTGAGTTACTCCCTATTAACTGTGGCATTCATGTTTCATGAATGACAGGTACAAGTTAGTGCTACTTGGGGTGAAGACATGTGTGAGCTAGTAAGTGTCGATAATGATTGACATTTACCTTACGTTTCGTTTAGACTCACTTTTGAGACTTGTATTCGTGGGATATGTTTTCTCCTTTTGGCTAGACTTGGTTTGTAATAACCTAAATTTACCTTTCGTTTCGTACTTGTTTACTTATGATAGTGAACCCGCGTGTTTCGAACTAAACGTTTTTTAAAAACCCGAATTTTCCGCTGCTTTTTACTCGTTTACTATTACACATTATCGTGGGGGTTCACAAACATCGTAACAACACCATTACTAATTAAATTCACAAATTATACAAATAAAACAAAATTTTAGCTAACAAATTGAAATTGAGTAAAAAAAAAACAAATCTTGCTAAATTAGAGAGGAAGAAGAAGAGTGGTGGTGTCGACAACAATGGTGGTCGGCGGCGGTGGTGTTAGCCTCCTCTCTCGCTTTTTTTTTTTTTTTTTGTAAAGTGTAAGAGTGTAAGTGTGATGGGAAAGGGGGATCGTGACAATTAATGGGCTAAAGTATATTGGCGACGACAAATTAGCGACGGAAAGAGCAATCACCAAAATAGCGGCGGAGGTCAGTCGCTAAAAGGAATCTTTCGGTCGCTGGGTTACAAAAATGGAGGGAAACTTGTAGTCGCCAAATTGGCCATTACATTTTGTCGCCCGTACTTTTTTTTCGTCGCTAAATTGGCGACTACACGTAGTAGTCGCCTTTTTTAGTCGCCCGCTACGTGAATTCTTGTAGTGTTTTGAGAGGATCTTTCGATTTATTGTAATAGAAAAATACCTCTTATCGGTTCTGAAGAACGTTGACATATAACTTGTATCGATTGAAAGTATTGTGCGATGAACTATCAATGAATTACTCTTATCTATATTAAGATTGAAACTAAACTCAGGATTAATCGGAAGACCCCTGAAATAAATGACCGGAAAACAATTCTCCCAAAAGAAAGAGACTTTTATTAACTAGATGAAATCACTAACTTTTTATTGGTTATTTTCTTATTGCAAGTCTATTTAAACTTCTTTAAATTAAAAACAAGTGTCAAGTTAAACCATTAAACTTGCTAGAAAATAATATATTATACTCCATAGTCCGTACTATGTACACTAGAGACATGATGAGCTCAACACCTGTACACATGGACACTCACTCACACAGTCACACACATCTTAAAGAGAGACAATAGCTGGGCTCTAATTTCTCAACTCATGAGCTCAATTAAACGCAAACAAAGCTTAATGGTATCTCTTCTTCCTTGTTTCCTTTCCTGTTTTCTATTGCATCTTTATGTTTTGTACTGCTGCTGCTGCTACTTTGTATGAATCTCAATCTTATGAGTTTGTAACTTTTGTTTAGCTTATTGTTTTTTCGGTTTTAATGGGTTTGATTCATTCTTAATTAGGCAAATGATGGACTTAATTAAGAAAGTTTAAAGCTTTTTATAGGCTTTGAACATTGTTTGTTATCTACTGATGAATTTCAGATTGCAATACCCAGTTACATATTCAGTGTCTCTGCTCAACTTGTTTCATTATGTAGAGGTGATTGATTAAACCTTTCACAGAATGGTGATATGTCTACAACCTTACTCCCATGCCTTCAGGGCTCCCGCAAATTGCGAGTAAAGTAGGGTCATACCCCATTAAATTAAGAAAGACTATGCCTTTGTTTTCGATCGAGAAAAAAAACCGTTTATCTGTGTCACGATTCTAATAGCATAGCATTGGCGGATTAGTACTTAAGAATCAGTGTTTGTTGGTGGTAGTACGAGAATCACCAAGACTTTGTTTGTGTCCATTTGGATGTCATTGAGCTTGATTGTAGTATAATTAATGTTCTTGGTTAGCAAGGTCTATATTGGCAACTTGTTCACAAGCATTTGGATTTTTAGAAAGCACAAGTAATTTTAACGTTCTAGAGATCTTGGTCGTAAGTGGGTAAGAAGGTAAAAGGTAAAAGGAATTATGATTTTTGTTATATTTCGAGTTAAGAGATAGTTTGGATACAATGGCAGGAAGGGGGAAGAGGGAAAGGATGGAAGGGAAATGGAGTAATGGTGTTTGAGTCCAATGTTTTGTTTGTTGAAAGGATTTTAACGTCTTTTAGGAGAAGATGAAACCCTTCATTTCCCTCCATTAGAATAAAATTGCAAATGCCTTGCTCACAAGTGTTTATACTGAGCCAAAAGGTGCAATTCAATATGTTTGCATGTGTCAAGTTGCCCCATAGTGGATTATGTTATCTTCTTGACATTTCGACAGATGAATACAGCGAGTCTTTTATATAGTAGTGAGGATCTATGTTGTAATTATCCATAAAGGCTTGATCTTACGGCCAACGTTGGTGTTGGTGCAGTAAGGCTAATATTTAGTTTAGGTAACAAGGGTTATACTCGCTGACCTCCTATTGATACTCATTCTCAGTTTTCAGCACGGGCTACTGTTTTGAAAATCCTTTGACAGTTCTTTTTTCTATCATTGCGCCTGCTAAGCGGACTCTTAAGAATTTCCAGTATGAAAGCCTAATTTTTTATGACATAATTTAGCGCAATGCAGTTTGGAACCTTTTTGTCCAAGAATAGTTTACCTAAAGAAAAATGCATCTACCAGAGCAGAGCAGCTAAGCAGGCTATATAATATTGTTAAAGCTTTCTTCAACTTCTCTGGGATTTCTTATGAAGTTGTCTTCCCTTTCTTATACGAGTTATACCGGAAACCTTTGAATAATTTAGCTCTGGAGAAAGTTCACAATATCTATTTCTAGCTGTCATTTGGTGATTTAAGTGTAATTACCGGGTCATTTGACGTAATTTAAGGTTCTTTGATAGATGGGTAATTTCTAAATAATATATGACGAGTTCGGGAAGTACGGAGTGTACACTTAATTATTTACGGGATTACGGAACAGTTTTCGTTTGAATAACTATGACGGGGGTCTCGCTGACCGGTCAGCGAGTCTGGGTGCAGGGGCTGGTTTAGGGGTTCGAGGACGCAACGTGGTCCCCGATGAGGGTTCGGGGGCAACTCCCCCGAAACTGTGGCGGAAATTAAATTCACGCAGCAATAATTAATTTTACGGAAACTTCAATCAATTGCAATGTATCGGAATTCCCAATGGTTGCAATGGTTCGAAAATGCATTCCCTTGTTTCCTCTTCTTGCCTATATATATAGACAAAGGATTAGATGGAAAACTTACATAAAATTCCCCTCTTTTGCATCTAAGAAAATCATAACAACCTACACAAAATACTTCTATTTTTACGTCTCTGTTTTTTGTACCAAAAATCAGAGGGCACCGTCTTATCTCAATAGGAAATTCGGTTTCACCCAGGCACTGTTAAGGGTCGAATTATTCCGTTAGGAAAGCGGAGTCGATTTGGTGTGGTTAACAATAATTTCCTAACAGGATCTATACAGATTTTAGGAAAACTTAGCAATATAGATATTTGATCAACTTGTAATGTTTATTAGTTCTAAATTGGCCTCTTTATCTCATTACTTAACTCGTATTTGTAGTATTAAAATCTTACACTTTGTCTCACAATTCAACGACTCTCTTATTATATAAGCATTTCCAAAATCTAAGATACGGTAATCGTAATGTCCTAAAATATAGCTGATTCTCATCATATCACATTATTTTCCAAATTGTGACTTGTAAACTTGTTATTGTTCTCTGTTTCTTGACAATAGTCCGTCTGAAAGATCCTTCCCAGGTAGACATGGAAAGCTTGACCTGAAAAAAAAAAGGCAATGACGGAGTCAAGGTAGCTTAGTTTGTGGCGGAAAATGGCAGATCTTGGAGAAATATAAGGTGTTCAATATTGAACTCCCATTCTGCACTTTAAATTATTCATCCCTCAACCATTGAGCCAAACAGGGCAGCTAATAATTTATTTACTGGAATGTATGTGAGCGTAAAAGGCCAGCTGGGGCCAGGTCCCCCTATCATATAAGTAATCTGCCACTGCCCATCGGTGGTAAACAGTATTCTTCTCCTTCAAATGCTTCACAGTGGGAGATAGGAAATATCAGGCATTATTTCAGCTCTCTTTTCTACACTTCTATTCTTCTGAGCGACTGAGCTTTTAAAGCTGAACAGATAAAAGCTAGATGACATTTTCTTGAAATGTATGTGCCTTTTTGTTGCGGTCATCATGTATGGAGCTTCTATGGACTATGAATTACTATATGGCACCTTGAATAAACATTTGAGGTTGTTCACGTGTTCCATTTCACATAATGTCATCAGGTCTTTCACAGTCATATTCAGTCTCATATTCCAGACATTTCTTAAATAGCATAATAATTCTGATGACTATGTCACACGGAGACTGACCAGTTAACCATCCACAGTGAAGCCTAGTAAATACCATCTGAAACTCCTGCAATCTTTTACATTGGGCTTCATCATCTTCAGCAAACGTTCGTTTTTTACTTTCCTCTCGTGGGTCTGATCAAAATGTTAGGACGACAACGGAGATATGCATCTAGGGCCAGTTAAGTTTTTCAACCGATGTGCTCCATACATATTCGTCATAATGACTGCTGTAACGTATGACTAAAATATATCTATGTGCCCTTCACAAATTGACTTGTGAAGCATTTGATTGCTCAGGTAATCAAATGATTTTGCTCCTTGGAAAGAATATACTATTTCTTGAATTGGAGTTTGAGAAAGCATCTTAAAAGCACTGTTCAAGGAGAATTGTTCTCTGAATGTAACTATTATAAAGAGTAAACAAATTCGGATACTGCTGCAAAATGTGAAATTCGTCATGTTTTTATTTCTGGCTAAACTGTATCAGCCAAAATCGTGGGAAGTATTGATATATCTTTCCCATATGTGTTTATAATCTTCTTTAACATTTTTTTTAAGGTTTATTTGAAATTGTAGCTGCAAAGATGGGTGCTTAACTTCAAGAGATGCTAATCAATTGAATGGAAAATTCTGTAAGTATTTTTGTCGCATAACTTCAACCTTCTAACTTAGGATTTACAAACACACATTTGTCTAGTATGCATATTCTGTTTCTTTCACAACTTTATCCCACGTCTTTCCATTACTTCAATCTCTGAAAATACACACACACAAACACACACACACACACACACACACACATATATAAATATATATATATATATATATAGAGAGAGAGAGAGAGGAAGATTGATAATAAAGTCGGCTTTTTTGCTCAGATCTCAGGTCTTAGTTGGAAGAATCAATTAGAAATCCAGGTTCAAATCTTAAAAGTCTTGACCTAATGATTAAGAATGCAACTATCGTGGACATCAGGAGGTTCAACCTCCATCTTTCATTTAAACAACCTTTGCGTCCCATACAGAACAAAAAATTAGGAATCCTTTTTTTAGGTGTAAAGGAGCCAAATGAGCATTTTTGGTTCCGACGTGCTTCAACCCATGTTGTGAGTTCACCCTTTCGTAATTTTTTTCAGCTAACCTAGTTCAGAATCTGCTACAATGGGACCTCCTTTAACTCTTCACTGGTTATGTACCTGTGTATTCATTTGAATTGGTGACTAATTTACCGCAGGCAGATAGGAAAGAGAGTCCATTCAAATTTGGTGATCGATCAACGAGTGATGTCGTTGTTAGGCTGCGGACTCCTGAAGGTCGTGATGAGTGGCTATATTGCCACACGTCCATCCTGATCAAGAAAAGTAAGTATTTCGCTGACCGTCTCTCTGACACTTGGCCAACTTGTCAGATCCTCGATGCACGCACATGTGTTGAGGTTCTCTGCCAAGAATCTGACTTTGACTACAATATCATCCTTCTGCGCCTCCTCTATGTTGTTTCCGACAGCTTGATTTCTGAAAATGGATATGGAGTTAAAAATTCCCTCGGCATCCTACGTGTAGCAATTGACCTCGAGTGCCCATTTATCGTGTCATGTTGTGTGGAGTACTTGGAATCGGTGCCTTGGGAAGAGACTGAGGAGGAAGAAATTCTTCAAACTATTCCATCCATGGGACCTGCAGTGAACCCAATTCTTTCCCGACTCCAACCAGTTGACCCCACTACCATTTTCCGGATCTTCTTATCAGCTCTCCGGTTGGCAATGTCATCGCCACCTCAATCTTTGAGGGATCTCAAAACTTCAGCTCAAGAGCAGCTTGAGTACATGCTAACTGATGATGATGACGCTCCCTTGCTCGCAGCATGTGATGAGGTGAAGTTTGAGGTGAGAGAATGTACAAAAGGACTATTTTCAAGTCTCCGATCTCTTTTAGAATCTTTCTCAAAGGAGGAAATTCAAGAGACAACTATTCCAAAGACGGTGAAGTTTGAGCTTCTACAATTATATCTCTCGGATCTGTCCTGGGTTTGTCAAATCTCTAGTAAACTCGAAATAATGAGGGATTCGGTAACATTTTGGTCTGAAGTTTCTGACACATTACTCAAAACTCTCGAGGATGAAACTCCGGAAGTTGAAACATTAGATATAAAATTCAAGTTAATTGAGGTAGCAACAAAGGTCATAGAAGCGATAGGGTATGGATATGTTATTTTGCCAACTTTAAAAAGGCTTCATATGGTGAAGGTGTGGCTACCCTTTGCTAGGTCGACAAAACCTGTGATCGATGCAGCTTCGACCGACATAGATGACGAGAGTGGGAGGGCAAGAGTCGACTCGGATGTATGGCAGACATTAGAATCTGCATTTATTTCAATCATACTTGCCTTGCCTTCTGAATACCAGGCAGATATCTTGTCAGAATGGTTAGGAAATCAGCATATCCAGTATCCAGATTTGACGGAGGCTTTTGAGGTATGGTGTTTTAGGTCTAAGGTTGCCAAAAAGAGATTTGCATCGTGTAGTGCTCCATTTGTGTAATTCTTTTCCAAGATTGCAGATTTGCAGCTGTGTACATGTACGTATTGTAAAGTTAACGTCATTAGATGTAATTTTTGGATGCAATTTTTATAGGGGGTCATTGGGAAACCACTTCATTATGTTGCTAACATAGGGGTAAGGCTGTATATATCCAGTCCGCTTACCCTACAATTTGCAGTCGCTTTTGAGGCACTTGTGTACACAGAAGAGTTGCTCTTCCTTTTAGCATTCTGTTTCTCCTTTTGCCTAAAGCATATTTTCTTCTAGCTTGTTTTGTATATTGGGTGTAATTAGTCCCGACAAACCCGGCCCAAATAGCCTGACCTGTGCCCGGTCCAACACCCGAACCGAGGACTGAGCTTGGCCTCTAACTCGAATTGACCTAACACGAGTATTTATTGTTTCAGTCTGTTCATTATCTCTAAATAACTTGATAATAAATACCCGAAATTGTCCGAAACCAAAATGATTTGACCTGAACTATTGGAAACCCGAAATGAACTGTCCTGATTTGATCCCGTTGACCTATATGGCGTGATTTTGATACATATGTTCTTAACAGTTAAATTTTTCTAACCAAAATAAATAAATTAATACTTCATTTATTTGTTTACATTTTTTATCCTTTGTGAGGAGTATTTTAATCAAATGCATACAAATGATTGAGGTGACGAGAGTAACTATTAGTTACACTAATATATTTATCCCGCAAGTTTTACTTTCAAAGCAAAAGGAGTCGCAAAACTAGAAACATGTTGTAGACACTAGACTAGATAAAAGTGGGAACGGGGGCCGTTGGGTTGGCACGCCCTAGCATGGTCCATGGCCGTGAGTTGTGCCTGGGCCAAAATTTGAGAAAAAAAGATCGTGTCTAGGTGGGTAGGTACGACCCACCTCGGCAAGACACTCTCAAAATACAAAGAAATTGGTACAACGAAATTTGGTTAAAGTGGAGGAATTGTTAAGGCACGCCCAAGCAAGGAATGATACGGCACGACACGCATGGGCCGTGGCCATACCTGGGCCACCATTTCCATTTCAATGGCAAGAGACGACACTACACGGTCCATGGCCCATTTTAGCACGACACGAAATTGGCACGGCTTGCACACATTGTCGTGGGCAATGCCATGAGTTGTGCCTGGGCCGAAATTTGAGAAAAAAAGGTTGTGCCTAGGTGAGTAGGTACGACCCACCTCGGCACGACATGCTTGGGCACTCTCAAAATACAAAGAAATTGGGTTAAAGTGGAGGAATTGTTAAGCCACGTCCAAGCAAGGCACGACACGCATGGGTCGTGGGCCATGCCTAGGCCGCCATTTCTATTTAATTGGCACAAGACGGCACGACACGGCTAGGGATATCATTGGGGCGGGGCGGTGGTGGATATAGGCTCCCCGTTCTCGTACCCATCAAACAATTCTCATACCCGTACCCGCCCGACGACCCATGGCGGGTACAACTTCCCATACCCGTCCCGCCCCACCAAGTGAAAATATAGACCCGTACCTGCACCGTTTACCCACCAACTATGTTACTTACACTCGTCTACTTGTATCCGACAAAATACATATTGGAGTATCTGATACGGCTATTTTGTGCGAAATTTTCAATATTTTGGTCTAAAATGAAGTATCAAAGTGTCGTATCGTATCC
This sequence comes from Silene noctiflora, assembly GCA_009801015.1. NCBI lineage: Eukaryota > Viridiplantae > Streptophyta > Magnoliopsida > Caryophyllales > Caryophyllaceae > Silene > Silene noctiflora. The sequence goes on from VHZZ01002068.1 coordinate 70,340, forward strand.
GACGAAATACGTATCAGATACGGAATACGACAACTATGTGAAGTATCAGAGTAACATAGCCCACCAACCACCTATAATATAATTTTTGTCGATACTTTTCTAAATAAAATGTTGTTTAATCATTATGAATTTCCATAATTTTTCATATTTATAATCCTAATTTAAGATTTTCAATAAAATAATAAAGAACATTATAAAAAGTCATCATAATACTCCCTCCAATCCGCTATTTTCTTCCCCTTTCAAGTGGGCACGGGGATTAAGGGAAGGACTATTATATTGATAAAGGAAAATGTGGGGTTGGGGGATTGTAGAGGGGTAGAAATAAAATAAGAGTAAAAGAGTTGGTGGGGTTTGGTGATAAGAGAGAGGAATGAATAAAATAAGAGTAAAAGTGTTGGGGGGGTTTGGTGATAAGAGAGAGGAATGAATAAAATAAGAGTAAAAGTGTTGGGTGGGGTTTGCTGATAGGAGAGAGGGATGAATAAAATAAGAGTAAAAGTGTTGGGTGGGGTTTGGTGATAGGAGAGAGATGAATAAAATAAGAGTAAATTGTTACCAAAAATAGAAAGGGGAAGAAAACATAAATAATTCGTTTTAGGAAATAGGGAAGAAAATAGCGGATAGAAGGGAGTATATGGGTATTTGGTGGGTATGAGTACCCGCCCCACCACCCATGGCGGGTGAAATTTTTGTACCCGTACCGGCCCCACCACCCGCGAAAGCTGTACCCATACCCGCCCCAGCTGGGGCAGGTGCGGAGTGGTACCGCTTATACCCGCCCCGCTGACATCCCTAGACACGACACAAAACCCACCTTCATAAACCTAAATCGTGTCATTTTTTTCTCCAGATATAATAAATCGACACGAGGCACGGCCTATTTTCATCTCCACGGTAAACATGTAAATTTGTTGGCAAAATTTTGTCAAATCAATTTTAATGATCTTTCATCACAAGTTTAAAATCAGAAAGGAAGACTAGGAATCAGAACAAGAGAAAGAGGCCCTTTACAAACCAACTTTTATTTCTCCTTTTTTTTTTTTAAGAGAGAGAGGGTGGGCCCACAGAGCACTGCTGTTAGTGGACAAAGGACAAGAATGCTAAAGAGGGAAGTTCAAAGTTGTCAAAAGATACAAGTTCTGTGAACCTAATTTCCTTTCAAAAGGTAAACAATTTAAAGGGGGAGAGTGTGGGACCCTACAACAATTGCTACTTGTATCATCCTACATCTCTCTAATGGTCCTAAACCAAGACAATGACCAAACTATGTTTATGATAATTTCTTTAGCTAATTTGGTCCCCTCCATTTAATTGCCTAACCATTTTCTTACTCATTTAGTCATCTTATTTTGTTAATCCAAGTGCTAATTATAAAGTTAATCTTATTGCGGTGAGGACAATATGACTGATTCGTGATATCATACTCATCTTCTAATTTAAATTTACTTATTCTAATTTCTAAACTCATTAATAAATTAGGGGTCGTTTAAATCCTTCTTAGTTCTTAATAACAAATCCAAAAACATATCGCTTCAAAGTTAAAATGTTAGAACCTAGTCATATCAGGTAAAATTCAGAAATTTGTCAAGGGGTAATAGAAGAAACACTTAACAAAATAGTACATAAACATGTGTTAATACCTTATGCCTTATTCAATAGAGTTGACATGAACTAAACTGAATTGAATGGAGTTGAGGTGAACTGAATGCAACTGAAGTAAGAGTTAATCTTATGAAGAGATGAACTAAACAAAACTGACTGAAACTAAAACTAAACTGAATAGAGATGAGTTGAACTGAAATAAGTTGAAATTAAGTCAGTAAGAACTCTTACTAGATTCAAACTCGCGCATATTCAACTTTAATTATCTCCAACACTCCTTAACAAAATCAGACTTGACGGTTTCTATTTGTAGATATTATTAGCCTACAAAAATCAATTAACCTTTGTTTTTCCGACCGTCGCAAAGGCCTCTCCTTTATTTTCAAAATGGAAAAAAGAAAACAATTTTCTTGTCATGCCATAGCCATAGCCATAGTATAGAAAACAAAAGTAATATATTGTAAGGGCATTATTGGGTATCCATCCCATAGAAGCAACCGCATGCATACAAAGGTCTTTTATAAAAATCTTAATCCATTGACAAATTGATCAATTTTGTTCAACTATGATTTAAATATGGTAATTGTTTAATCTTAGTAGATCAATCATGCAATCCATGACCAACTTGTTGGATTCATATTCAAAAATAAATCTTGTCTTTTTAACAAAGTTGGTGACATCTGGATGTTTACGTCCTATGTTTCTAGATTTTATGTATGTACTCTAATTGATTATCGACTACGGAGTATTATTTTTATCTATTCTACTTTGTAAACAAACGACATCAATGTTGTCATTTTCATCGATCAATTAAACAAACCCAAAACTAATTCACAACTTTTGTCCATAGTGTGTTATGAGACACTAGCTAGGGAAACATCGTGATTTATGCTATATCTAACACCAGTTATTTATTAATCCAACAATAATAATAACTTGATAAAATCCTCGTCTGAAAAGCTGAATAATGTTGCTAGCATAGGCTTATATTTCAATAAACAAATAAATTATCAAAGTATATATATACCAAAGCAAGATTTGTTCCCAAGTCGCAAATCATAATAATAATAATAATCCTTATTATTATTATTATTATTATTATTATTATTATTTGAGTGGTGTATGGAAAGATTGTGATTTATTATTATTATTACTAGATTTCATGCCCGTCCGTTGCACGGGTAACTAAATTTATTTGTTTTTAATTGAGTTTTTAAAAAATGTAATTGTTTCTTTTTAAAGTAATAATGACTTAATTTTAAAATATACGTTTCATGCACTTTAACAATAGTAGTTGAGAAATTTAAAAAGTACTGTATTAAGAGCATCGCATAATGATGACTATAGCAGCAACACCTAAATGACTCTCGCAAATTGTGAGATAAAGAGTCGATGGTTGAATGTTTTGACGTGTTCGAAACATGAATCAAACTCAAGGGATATACTACTTTTGTACGACTATGTTATACACTATTATATTAAATATGATATTTTGATATGTTGTACCAGAAATATTTATGTTATATTATAAGACTAATACTCCGTATTATATTAGGAACATTCTTGATTATGGTTGTAGGGAATACTTTGGAAAAAAAATCCATACATGACTATCAATGAATTGATGAATCATAATGTTGGTGACGACATGCAATATAATAAAAATTAGGAATATAAATTGAAAAAAAGCTCAAGTCCTATTGGCATTGGATCCACTAAATAGATCAAGGGAGAGATGTCATTACTCGAGTGTTAACTATTCATTTAAGTCTTTAATTAATATGGTCTTCTCAATAGGTATTAGAGCATAATGACCGAACATATGAGGAATGACCTCATTTTCTTTTCGATGAGATTAATTTGAATATCACGATAGTTTAATTTAATTTCTATTTTTATTTAGGCATAGTCATGTAATATGTGAGTTCCTTACCTGTAACCTCATTAATTGGACACGAAATAACCATTAATCTAAAGTTAAAACCCGTCCCGAACCGCTCGAATTGATATGTCAAAGATAAATTTGTATAAATATAAATATAAATATAAACCATAAATATTTTATATACATACACAGCTTTATTTTAAATTTGTAGAGTAAGAATTCAATTAAAAGTAAAACTTTATTTTCATAAAAATCTTATTAGTCTAATCTTATTAATATTTTGTATTTTATATGTGAGGTTATTTAGGTAATACTAAAGTTGTTTCGTATTTGTGGTTAGTGTTCATCTATTACTACTATTAGCGTATTTGATGAAACTTTATACTTTAATCATGTACTCCGTAGTGTAATTGCTCTACCATGATAAGTACCAATACACCATATCATGCATGCATCCTCCAAAACATACTTTGGCTTAATGATTTTCCCCAGTTGAGTAGAGGGATAATGGACGAAGGACAACGGTGCCAAAGAGAACAAAATTGCAAAATTTAATAATTTTTTACTTTGATAAATTCTCTAGAATTTTTGTAATAATATAATTTTTAAAATTGCAAAATTTTAAATTTTACTTTGACTAAATCTCTATAAAATTAAAAAAAATTTAAAATCTCTAATTTTTTTAACAATATAATTGCGAGATAGGGAGTCGAGGGTCGGATGTTTTGACTTGTTCGAAACATGAATGAAACTTTAGGAATATACTTCCTGTATCTCAATTATTTGTTGACATTTGATTAAAATATTCTTCACAAGATTGTAAGAAGTAAACAAATAAATTAGAAGGAGGGAGTGTCTTATATGGATATGCGGTATACTTGATATAAATAGTTGGGAGGCAACCTGTTATGATGAAATACAGGTACATACGGTCAATCGACAATACCTACAATCAGGGGCGGACCCAGAATGTAAAATTTGGGGTAGCAAAAATAATGAATATGCATATAATGGGATTTGAACCTGGGTCCCATAGGTAGAAACCAAAGCCTTTACCACTAAACCACTTGATGTTTCTTGCTTTTATGATGGGCATATATATACTTATCTACTATTTAGAAATATTTAGGGTAGCAAAAATTCGTACGCTTAACCGATATTTTTAAGTTTGGGGTAGCGGACGCCACCCCTTGCTACTAGGTGGGTCCGCCCCTGCCTACAATGACGATCATCAAAGAAAAACAAAAATCACGATAGTCAGATTCACAAAAAAAATTATGTAGTAAACAATAACAAAAACAAATACTCAATAATAAACGAAATAATGTTCGACAAAAAAACTACATAAATAGTGGTGTACAAAGTTTAGAAAGACAAAGAAAAAAATAAATATTATAAACATGGAAGGGGTATGGGATAAACAAAGCATCGTTGACGACGATGACTTTTATAATAAGAGGAGGAAGTAAATGATGTATTGTGGACTTCTAACTAAAAAGGAATTTGAAGACTTATATTTTTTATATTTAAAAATATAATATTGATTTTAGAGTTTCTAAATAGTAGTATTTATTTATTATTAACAGATTAAGTTCATTAACAAATTAAGTTTTCGAAATTAAGTAATTATCAAGAAAATAATAAGTGTTTCAAAAAATTAAGTAATTATATATATACACATTGATGATTGATTATTATTATTATTATTATTACTACTATTATTATTATTACTATTATTATTATTATTATTATTATTATTAATTTTTTTTTATTTTTTTATTTTTTTAAAAACCGGGGGCACCTTGTATTAAGATAAAATCAAAGTTTACAAGAATTTAGTGGGCAACCGAGATACAATCTGGGCGCCCACTCCCTTAGCAATAGCAAAGCTAAGTTTAGAAAAAATATAAGCGGCACAACGAGGCCCGACATCCTGAGACACAGAGAATTTCTAAATCCGCTTGAGCAAAGCTACAACATCCGTATCGAGCTCCCCCAGCGAAGAGAAGGAAAAGGGTAGGAAACCATAACCAGCCGCCATGCACAAATCCCGGTACGACAACCCCGTCCGAGTCAAGGGGGAAGACCCCGTCAGATCGACACACACATCACGCCCCCTGTCCCAAGAATAAAGCAGCAAAGCCGGACGAAGGGGCTTGTCGTGCCCATCAACCAAACCGATATCAATATCTTTCTCGACCTAAAGCCCATACCTGAAGCAGATATCCAACAAGGTGGCGCGAACGATGTTATGTCGATGCTTAATACCCACAGTACCAGCACAAGAGACAACATGATCCCCATAGACGTCACCACCAATGTGACACCCCGCTATTTAGGACACCAAATATAACATAAACGATATGATATGCAGCGGAAATACGGGATTTTAAAAACATTTTCAATGTCTAAAAGCGAGAGTCAAACAATAAATAATACGCGGAAATAAAGCAAACCAGGTAATTAGGTTTACAAAACCAAAACACAATAAATGATGGAGAAGAAAGATTAAGTTATACAATAACGGGACCGGGGAAAAGATATCCCACGAA
>VHZZ01002068.1:82216-94160 GCA_009801015.1 Silene noctiflora
TAGGAGACTCCAGATGGCCAGTGGACCGGCAGCCGGTCCACCGGCTGGGGTAACAGTCTCAACCAAAAATTAACAAAATGAACCAGAGAACTCCCGGCCGGCCACTGGACCGGCAGCCGGTCCACCGGCTGGGCATACCTGACACTTAAAAATTCATCAGAGCAGGCAGAAAGTCCCCAGCCGGTCAATGGACCGGCAGCCGGTCCACCGGCTGGGACAGACCCAACTCAGAAATTACACAAAATAAGACTGAAGGTTCTCAGCCGGCTGGCAGACCGGCAGCCCGTCCACCGGCTGGGGACACCTGTAGACGGATTTCTGCAATTTTACATGTAATATGATTTTTCGACTTAATTTCCAGCATGTATTTGACACGATGAACATGTAAACACGTAATTTCAGCATCCAAGACAACCAATACCCCACATGAGACTTACATACAAGGAATCCAATGTTCAAAGCCATAAAATGTATACAATTCATTCTAAACATGTGAATAATGGCAATTTCAACATCCAACCATGAAAATCAACCATCTTTGAAACATACATTTCAAATAAACTACAAAAATCAGAATTTAAGTCTAATATACAACTAGGACACCAATTAAGCTACTTTAACATATAATTCATCACAACAACTCATTTAAACAACCAAAATCTCAAGGTATCGCCGAGAAACCCATCACGGTTACCTTATGCTTCCTAATCTTCGAGTGAGCCTCCAAAAACACAACTATCTTCTTCCAAATCTTCACATAGAAAGATGGAGGATGAAGAGAGGAGGAGAATGGCGCAAACGGCACTCGAAACGGGTTAAAAACGAAAGAGATATAAGGATTTTAGTGACAAAATTTAAGAAGGGCAACAATGGTGAGGGAAAGGAAGGGGTTTGCTGGAAAATGAAGGAGAAAGGAGGAGAGCTAAGGGTTTATGAGAAGGGTAAGTGGAAAAAAGAGGTTTTTATGGGCTTAAACCAACTTAGGCCCAAACAAGCTAAACTTGAGTCGGGATTTACATAATTTACGTCTAAAGGCTACTATACATTTAAGACGGACCATAATATTATTTATATAAATGTTACACTATAAAATTCACATTTTATGAAAATAATATTTAAAATCATAATTAGCTTAGTTAAATTATAAAAATAGTTTAAATATATATTTTCACCCAAAAATACGATTAAACCGTCATTTATTTTAAACAACTTACTAAATTATTTTTAAAACTTAAATTCTAAATTGCGGGTGTTACAATCAAAGACCCGAGAACAAGAAGCACAGGGTCAAGACATCGTGAATAATGGAACACCCAGTCGATAGGTAAGCACACTACGATAAGTCCTTCCATTCATAGTCTGCCCCAACCCAGAAATAGGAACTGCACGCAACCAATCAGATGAGTGAGTATCCTAGTGAGACTTTCATAATGCCACATGCCGCGGAGTCAAGGAAAAAACAGAGTCCGATGTAGCAGCAACCTTGGTGAAATATATATCTGCGAATTTCTTCATAAGTTTCGGGTCAACGATTTCACTAGGATCGCGGAGAAGATCAAAACCGGCGGTCTCATTAAAAACGCGAAAAGCATCATCAAAAGTAGAGCCAACAACAATGATACCAGAAGGACGTATGAGTTTAGCTTGCAACTCAGCAGACTGCAAACGGGACGCTAGAAAAGCATAATGAAGGACGTCCCCAACAGCATAAACCCCCAACACACCAAAATGAAAAGGGAAGGTGGCAAGCCGCCACTGCCAATCCCCAAAACCGGGCCCGGACGCAGTGACAATACGTTCCAAGGTAGAACGAAGTGCCGCATCAAACGAAAGCTGAGCCTACTAAAAGACACGTGGGGAGCAAGTACGCAAAGCAAAGTAAAGTTTAGAGATACCAGTACAAGCCCGAAGCAGAAGCAACTCACACTGTGGGTCATCAATCCTTGCGACAGAATCCATAAGCTCAATGGTTCTAGTCACTCTCTTTGCCACAAGGCCACTGCCGAAAACAGGGCAAACACTGACAGGACCACCCAAAACTGTAACACCACGCGAAGGCCGAGAAATGGAGGAGGTGGGGGTGGGGGGGACACCAGGTAGCCGACTTCGGGCGTCCTCCGTAGGCCAGAAAATCTCGGTCTTATCAACATTAAGATGAAGGCCATATCGAGGACCATCCTCCATAAGAAGATCTAAGACCTTCCCCCCTACAAAATGTCCCCAACAATAGTGCCGTCATCTAAGTACCAAGCTTGCAGACTCAGGTCAAAGGGGTCTCTGATCTTGCACACCAAAGGATGTAACACCAAAGTTGGGCAGTGACGACGAACCTCCTGTAACATGGTCACGCGATCAACTAAGTTGAAAGCATTCTGAAAGTCGACCAACAACATAGAAACGCCCACATCACTACCACGAGCCTCAACTAACCGATTCAAGGCATGCAAAATAGCCTCTTCTCCACCAGATACCCCGACCCGAAACTGAAGACCTGCAAAATAAGAAGATAACGAAGGACCAATTAGACAAGCACCAACCTTAGAGACCAGGCGCCACCAAACAGTATCGACAGTAATATGACGTATACCACCACCTAGTTTAACAACGGCGTGAGCGGAGCACTAGAAATATACTCACCAAGAACTGGCGAACATCGGCCCTCCGGGAAAAGATTGACCACCCGGGTAACCGAGGCAATCAAATCATCGGAAACAGCAACAGCAGCGCCACTCAAACAATCCATAAGATGCTGAGCACAGAACTGCAGTGAAAAAAAAACCCGGACTGTATGTCTGATTTAAAAGCTCCATATCTCACGTTTTACTTATGCAAATCCTTTGATTTTTGTGTCATTTGAAAGCTTAATATCTTAGCTAAACAATGGGCTTTGAATCACCTTCATTGTAGTTGTAAAACTCGAGTTATGATTAAAACAAGCACCCTAGGCAGAAGAGTGTTATTCTGTTTTCAGAATGACCTATGTTCACTAAAAGTTCAATAACTCAAGATTTACTCAGGTTTTAAGGTTTATTCTTTTTGGAGATGAAAGCTAACTTCATTAGCTTTCCTTTGAATCATATTTTACGTTTTTAATCAATGTGAGCTAGGAGATATGAAGCAAAACATTCCGCTCATGCTACACTAGTTCTCGGTTTTGGTACATGGTCAGAAATTGCGCTTTAACTCAAATTTCGTCTAAGAACATATGGTTTTTCTTGGCATAGGACTCTTCTATGATGAGTTTAGAGTATTGTTGTCTAGGAACAATTTTCCTAAAGGGTTTTTAATCCCAAGAAATCCAAGCAAAAGCAGCTGGGTATCAYAATTGTTGCGBTTTTGGAGTACGAGCTGAATGTCGCTTTCTACCTTCCTATTTTGATCCAACAAAGTTCAWARGACTTTTGGAGGTCTTGTAAGGCATCCCCACCGGTCCTTTGAAGCTGCCAAAGTCAGTCCCTTGCTCACATAAGGGTTGGAGAAGCAAACAAAGAAGCTTGGACTATTAGTTTACCTTTTCTACTTTATTACTTTATGTCCTTTTCAATTTCAATTTGTGTAAGGTTTGTGTAAGGCATAGGCTGCTGTTTTATTGTTGTTTTGCAGCTCCTTTCGTGGCCCTTAGATGTAGGTTGTAATCAAGGGTCAAGATTGTAAGACTTGGTCTRTATAAACCAAGCAAAGCACATGTAACAAATCAGATTTGAGATGAATGAAAATTGAAGTGTTTAACACTCAAAACTGAGAGTTAAGTCCCAAATGGCTTCTCTTAAAACCAACCAAAAGTGGCTAGTCTTGTCTTGGTTGTTCGATTAAGAAAACTAAGTCGATAGTGGTTCGGCTTGTCTCGATTTTAGTCTTCCTTAATCATGGTGCCTCGGTCTTTGCTTAGTGCTTGATTGAGCCCGAGACTTGAACATTTGCTTAGTGCTTTGTTCAAGCCATATCCTAGGCTTAACTTGATTCAACATGTTAAGTCATATCCTTTATTATGTTCCACAATTAATACAAATAAACACTCACAAAAATTGTTTAGGAAACCGAGCCCAAAAAACGACTCCAAAACAGCCCATTTCCTTTCGTTTTTGTGTGTTCTCAAAACATTCCCTTTTTGGTATCATTCGGGTCCATTTTTGCTTCAAGAACCCATCCCGACCACATGACGTACCACGCGGGAAACTACGAATCATATCCACAACAACAGCTGAAGAGCCAACGAGAGGATGTTGATCAACAGGTAAAGGTGGCAATACGGAAGAAGGGGCAATAGGGTTGCTTATCCCGCAAGGCAGCAAGAGTGACATCCGAGTAAGGAACAATGCCTGATGAAGAAAGCACCTGAACAACGGTAGTGTAGTGACCATCACAAATCTTCCTCCGACATTGCCAGAGGTTAAGCTCACTCAAATCAGGGTCCTCATCCACACTGAAAGTAGGAGGAGACTCAGCCAAGGTCTCCTGCAAAAGCCGCAAACTGCCACCAGGCACACCCCAAGCAAGAATAGCACTGGTAATACTCTCCTCCTGACGCTGACGCTTGACAGCGGTCCGACACTCAAGATTACTCCTCGGGGAGAAGTTCTTATGTATACAAAGAGATAAGACAAGCAACCGAATCCAGCAAGAGAGGTCACCAGGAGAATCAGCCACATCATTTAAAGCCCCTTTTAAAACCCGAGAAAAACCAAAACGACAATTAGGAGGGATGGATTTGACGGTGCGTAACCCCATACGTAATAAACGATCAAGCATAGATATAGACAAACCATTAGGCACAACCCCAACATCAGACGAGGGAATCGACAGAGACAGATCAGGAGGTCTAGGAATATCATAAATAATAAAGCGAACAAGACCATCACCACAATCCGGAGGCGCCACAAAATTCCCCCGACCATGCCGGCACTGAGAACGAAAGGTATGAGTTTTAAGGCACACCCCACATAACCAAATACCCATATGCTTTAAGGTAACCTCAACAGTATAAAAAACAGACAAACTATTGAAGAGAGCTTGACAAGTCATTACCTTAGCATCCCCGCAACAATGTCGATCACGTAGGTACGTGATCAAGGAGGTTTTAACAAGACCTCGACCACCCCCATCCAGACACCGACACAGACCCACAAAAGGGCAATGAAAGCGAACAATGTCGGTCATGATACGCATGAAGCAATGCTAACAAAACAAGAACTGAAAATAAAGCAAATGGACCACGTGCATGGAGAAAGCACGCACCAAAAGCACACAAAACCGACGAACTAAAGCCCCCACCTCCACAGCCAAACTGGACCACACCGACCAGGCCAGAAAGGCGCACCACAATGGTACCTCGAGCAAGGAACTAGGCGGCAGCAGTGAACAACACAACGGCAGCAGGAGCAAAACCCGTCGCGACAGCAAGACAAAAGGAAAAGATGGAAACAAAAGACAGCACGGCTGCTGGCGGCGTCGGTGAGATTCGACGACGAAGGGGGGTCACTGACGACAGGGACACCAGAGGCAACTGCCGGCGAAAAGGACAACTGAGCAAACAACATGCACGAACAAACCCTAAAAACTACTACAACAACACACACGGTCACGACGGCAATGAGCGGCGACGTGGAGTTTGTCGTGGCGACGATTAGGGGATGGCCATGGATCACCGACGAAAGGGACGGCAAAGCAAAGACAGAACCCTAAAAAAAGGATTATTATTGTTATTGTTATTATTATTATTGTTATTGTTGTTGTTGTTGTTGTTGTTGTTGTTGTTGTTGTTGTTGTTGTTGTTGTTGTTGTTGTTGTTNTTGTTGTTGTTGTTGTTGTTGTTGTTGTTGTTGTTGTTGTTGTTGTTGTTGTTGTTGTTGTTGTTGTTATTATTGTTATTGTTATTGTTGTTATTATTATCGTTGTTATTATTGTTGTTGTTGTTGTTGTTGTTGTTGTTGTTATTATTATTATTATTATTATTATATACTCCAACTAGTGATAGAGCTAGGATTTGAACTTAACAGGTAGAAAATTTGAGCGGATAACAATATAAGGTAAAGTTGAAAAAAACTCAAAGTTTTAACTAAATTCTCCTTCCACTTCATTGTTTATTCACATTTAAGTAATTTTCATTGTTTTCTTGTCATTTGAGAACTTTTTATTTTAGTCTAATAAACACCCCTACCTTTCATTAAAATGAACCTGTTGTACCGCTATTTTATATTGTGTATTTGTGTTATATTAATATTATTATACTCTATTTCTTACGTAAAATTATGTTTTGAAATTTTATCCTCGGGCGAATTCCATGACGGCACACCCCTAGACATTAGACAATAGAATTGTGAGCAATGAGCATGATGCACAATCAAGGCCTCAAGGGTAAACTTCCTTTTCCAAAATGCTGACCTGATTGAACACTGTGAAAGTCATTTTAAAGGACCAAACAAAACAGTTCTGAATCTAGAAAGTTATTGATAAATGACTTCGTGTAAGATAACTTGCAAAACAAAAACGTTTTCAATCAAACAGCCACACATAAGGAGTATATTATTCCTCCATATGATATGAATACATGATAGTCTTAATTATTTGTTTGTTTTTAATTAAATACATATCCTCATAAAGAATAAAAAAACAAACAGATGATTGAGACAAAAGGAGTAAATAAGACGAGAACTAAAAGCAAAATAAATATGGTGGTATAATAATTCCAATCTATTTATGACCCACATACTGAGTACTATATAATGAATACATTACTACAAAAACAATATGCATTCCCAATCCCTTTATAATCCAATTCTTAAAGCTAATTAAACAAACATTTCTAAAGCTGTTCTATGCAAAATCAAACAAGGTATTGTATATGTACTACGGTAATGTTGTTGTAGACAGGTTTTGGATAGACGGGTCTAAGACACTGGCCTTCAATTGTCACCTCAATAATAAGACACCCAAATTAAACAAGGTATAGTACGTAATTCACTATATATGCACCGGTCTTGGATTACTCGTTGTCACCCTACTTGACATCTGCATTACTTCAAGCAACAAAGTCGGGTAGCAACTGAGCCGCGAACCCTTTTCGACTCTGAATATCGATTGAACCAAAATCATTCCCCCGTGGAAACGAGATGTTTTGATTTGAGGACATAAAGGAATGGTTATTGAAGTGGTGTTGTTGGTGATGATTATTATTATCACAAGGAAGGAGTCCAACCCCTAAGGAAAGTGAAATGTCACCATTATTCCCTTGAACAAATCTCGGTGCTGGGAAATCCTCTGTTTCAAATCTCCCTAGTTCATTCATAGGGTATGATCCTATCCCTAATTCACCTCCTCCCATAAAATTCATTCCCCCCGAAATCATGGGATACACATTGTTTCCCTCTTCCTTCTCATCATTTCCGAACTTAATCAAAATCTCTCCATTATTATTAACCACTTGATTATTGCTTCTTTGTCTCTTAGGACTCGCTTGCGAAATTCCCTCCATTTCAAGCGAGCCAGTAAGGGTAAACCCGTGTTGATGATAAGCGGAATTGTTGAGTTGGGTTTGATCACCATTGTTGAACTTTTCTTGTTCTATGATAGAATTTGAAGCACCTTCTACGTCTTCATTGCTGTTTTCTTTGTCCTCTGAATTGTTTTGTTCATGATCCTTAAGCTCTTCATTGTACATTTCTTCGATCATTGGCTTCCAAAGACGTACTCTTGCGTTTATGAACCAATTCGAAACCTGTTTGTTATCATATCAAGGGAATTAGTATAATCTTCATTTCGCAAACTGACAATTGAACAATCTTAAGGAAATTTCCATCTTCAATGTACCTGACTCCTAGTAAGTCCAGTTTGTTTCGCAAGCAAGATTTTGTCCGAATCCTTTGGGTACCTGAAAAGCCAAAATCCGAAAAACAGATCTTTTAGTTTCAAGTAGTTACACTCCGTACACTGTCTAGCATGTAGAAGTAATACTACAGTGGTCCTATTCAAATGTAAATAATTTTAGCTCACATCAGCGATAGTGTAAAAAGAGTATGCTTACGGGTGCAGGAAGTGCTCGAAAAGCCAAGCGCGAAGGACAGAAACCGATCTCTCAGGTAATCCACGTTGAGGCCTCCAAGCATTGTGGTTTTGAATCATTCCCAGTTGCTGCAAAGCTCTTTGCTGCCTAATTTGATGATCAATGAATTTCAACCTCGACCCTTGAATTTTTCCTTCAGATGATCCTACCCCTCCATCATCTTCGCCTAAGCTTTTATTGGCTACTCGAATTTGGCCTTGAATTGCGTCTTTGAGACACCGGAATTGTTTAGAAATCGTCTTCAATGCCAAGGCTGTGTATGTCTTTGCTGATCCCATCCCCGCCGCTCTCTCAAATGACTCTATTACCATTTGCATTTGGTTGTTGTAATGCCTGTACCTTTGCTCTGCCTACATAGACATAAATAAATAGTTGTGAATTAAAACTAAATTGCACTATAAAAATTTAGTTTGATTCTTAATGGAGTTCGTCACATTATTTAGCAGGAATAAATGCAATTCTCAACACAATTTTCACTATAGTCATCTTTATATTGAATCGACTATAGGACATGTGTAATTTACTATATCCGGCTCCTTTACTCCGTCACGAGCACAGGTTTATGAAGTCATTGAGTGATATAATGATTATTGTAGTAGTAGCAATAAATTCACAAGTAGTGTAGGAGTTATAAGGGGAAAGAAGAGGTGTTCTTAAAAATCATTAGACAACTGAAGACAAAAAAAACAGTCTAAGCTATAGACTGATAGTAACTCGTAACAGAAAGTTCTGACACACAATACTTAAAAATCATTCTCAAATATTGCTGTTAAAAGCTGCTAAATCAATTTCAGTTGATAAAGACACTCCCATCAATTTCCCAATTCCCATACATACATACCCTCTTCATACTAATTTATAACTCAAATAAGAAAATAAGAAAAAGTACGGTGTGACTTGAAATTAATGAAACCCAATAAATAATTAAGGGAGTAATTTAGAAAAAGATTAAAGAATTAAGATTTAGAAAATTCATTTATGTTAGAATTGCATTGTAGTCTATGTTAGAACAAACTTTGTAGGTATATATACCTCATCGAGCATAGATACAAGCTTGGCCTTTTTCATCTGAATTTCCTGCCTTTCCGATGTACTAAGCTGCGTACCACCGCCACCGTGTTTTTCATTCTCATCGGATGGCGTATCACCAACACCCTTACCCTTACCAGGAGAATAGCCATCTACACCAGGTGTATTATTTGTATTTGGATTAGTAGTCAACGTATCACCAACATTAACAACTTGTTCCAACAACTCTTGAGCTGCCCTCAAGTACTTGGACCCCAAAACCGACACCTGTCCACCACCAGTACCAGTACCGGCCACGTCAGTATCACCACAACCGACGCCCGGGTTCTGAGAATTCAAGCTCAAAGAAAGCCCCTGCCTGGCGCGTGTAACCTCACGCGTCTCCTCTTGTGGGTACCCGTAGAGGGTAATGTTTTGGTGGTGATGAAACTGGTGCGGTGGTGGGTGCGAGAACGCAGCGGCAGCCGCAGCCGAGTTTAGTAGGAGTATATTATTGGATTGTTGTTGGTGTTGTTGCATAAGAATCAAAGTATGCAAGTTAGCATTTTCAGGAATTTGTGGTGGGGTGGTGGTTGTAGTAGTAGTAGTAGTAGAATTATCATGAGTTAGATAATATGAAGCCATTATTATTATTATTATTATTAAATAAATGGTGTTTTAATATGAAGAGATGAGTTAAATAATAATAATAATAATAATAATAATAATAATAATATTTAAGTTTAGTTTAGTTTAAGATAAAGCCATGGAAGAGGAAGCAAGAAGATGGGAAAGAGAGAGAAGAATGGAAAGTGAGAGGAGAGAATTGAAAGAAAGAGAAGGGGAAAATGGAGATGATTGGGTGAGAGAATAAGAAAGGAAGGCTACTTGTCTTGGTTTTGTTGATTCATTTTTTTAGGGGAAATATGGAGAATATCTGATGGTGCACGTGTTCCCCAATTATCTGCTGTTTACTGCTTCTATGTATTTCATCATGTCAATCATTTCTGGGTTTTTACTGCCATGCACTAATCCACTTATTTTCTCGTCTAAACTTTTCCATCATTACAAGTTACATACGATAATTAATCCGTGTATATGGGTTTGGTGTAATAGTTGCTCACCCTTGCACAGTAAATTATAGGATTATTGTATAGGGTACATACGTTTAGCAGAAGCTCTAATCGGGTTGTCTCGAGTGCACAATAATAATAAGATAAGATGATTAGTGTACGAGTGGGCTGTACTCGGTCGAGTGAGACTGACTGAGCCTACTCGACCGAGTAGTATTCTTAGATTTGCTAGGTTTCTGTTTTGGGGTCACTCGACCGAGTGTCCGGTCGGGGTAGTGTTTTTGCGCGGTTTGATTAAGGTGATTAGTGAAGTTATAAAATCATTCCGTCAGTTCCTAAAACGTCATTTTTGCAAACCTAATCTCATTTCTAAAGCCTTAGTAATCCCCCTAATCATCATCTAAGCAATGGTTTGACATTTTGGGCGTTCAGGTTTCTCATTTTCATGTCATTTGCGTAGTAAGTCTGATGCGAGGGCTATGTCGTCATACCCTATCAAACAGTATTTATACTCTAACTAACTAGCAAGTAGCAAGTAGCAAGTAGCAAGTAGAGGTCGATCTCAAAGGACATGTTGTCAAACTATGGTCAAATGCGAACTAGTCATGTCTTGATGTCACAAATTTGGGATGAGATGAAAGCTACGTTACTATGGCGAGAATGTAAATAAATGAAATAACAAAGCATGCAATTAAAAGTGGATATGTGAACAATGGATTAAAGGCATTAATATTAGGATGTCATGGGTTCATAGGGGGAAACATGGTGTGACCGTAGTAATGAATCCGGTAAATGATTGTAGTTATGTTGAGATCGAGTTCGTTTATATCTTACAATCCCTAGGTCTCGGAGTCGAGTTGGTTTATAGCTTACGACACCTACAACGACTTTGTTCTCCTTATTCAACAAATGCATTGTCTAACAATACTTGAGTTGGTTTATGTTTTACAAGTTTTGTTAAGGAGATAGAGAATCATGCTAGGTTGTCAATCAAGCATTTCATCAAATATAACATGTGTATAAGTTGAAGAACATAACAAACAATCATTCACATGAACTCATCATACATAGATCTAACTCATGGTTACTCCCGTAATCCCCCACCAACCCTAGCTAGAGGACTACTCACACATCATTATGGTAAACATGCCAAAGAGGGTGTCAATCATCTTAGCAAGCATGAACATGATGATAATGAAGTAATTAACAAAGGAAGTAAGTAAATGATTAAGCAAAGAGTAAAAATATTATACCAACTTAAGATGAACAAATGAATGGAAGAACAATAGAAGAAAGCTTTGATTAATGATAAGAAATTGTCAATTCCTCAATCCAAAACCCAAGAATTCTTCAATTGTAAACTAGAGCTAGAGTTGCTTGAATAATAAGGAAAGGATTAAAATGTAATTAAACTAATCAAAGATAAGAAATGGATTCTAATATTGTGTCTATTTTGTGTGTCAATCCACAATTTGTAGATACCTCGTTACTTCACCCTTCGCCAAACACCCAGTAATGATTAGGCCGCATGTTTAATATACGAAGCGTTAATACGACATTCCATTAATTCGTCGACAAATTGTTGGAGTAGGTGTCATCCACAATAATGCGTATACATAATAAATCTCATTTAAGGAATATACCTGGGATATTCATTGGTAATACTAGTCAGTTGATCAACGTATATCGGTAACGGTTGGCCAACTAGGGTTTGACGTTACTGTCGTGTGACGGCGGTGTTCAGCTGATCCCTTTCGATCACACCTAAAGGAACGAGCTCCAATAGTAAACTAATTATTTGTAT
>VHZZ01002069.1:19112-39510 GCA_009801015.1 Silene noctiflora
TGTGGACTGCGTTTTCTCTTTCATGAAGTATGTGAAAAATTATTTGCGAAATAGTATGAGCGATGAACTTTTGAATAATTGTTTAGTCCCTTATACTCAGAGAGATTTTTTTGCAAAAGTTAGTGATTATGGCGCTTTCAAGATATGAATCCTCGTCGGATGACTTTAGATATTTCCTTAGTAATTATATTACTATGTATTGACGATATCAGAATTTTAATGTATAAATGTTCGTCCGCAATTTTTTTCTTACTATGCCACCCGCCTCTGTGAAGTGGTAGAGGTTTTCGCCGAGAAAATGATTGAGGAAATAATGAAGTCAAGATCAAGTTTATGTAGGAGAAATGGTATTTCATTTTTTTTAGGGATATGAAGGAGCTGAGAGCGAGAAAAAGGAAGTGTTAAAGAAGATTAGATGACGACCATGGTTACTGAATTCGCTATCAATATGTCCTTACCAATTCACGATTCGCTCTTATAGAATGTGTGTTATATGTATTTTCAGTAAGCAATATGTTAGAATTCGCTTTTAACAATTCGCGATTCGTAGGGCACCAAGCAAATTCGGTAACCGTGATGACGACTATGCCTTTATGTTTATCGATGTGTGATCTTTGATATTGTGGTAGTTGTTCGGATGAGAGGCGTAAAAACAAGTATGAGGGTAGGAAATGAACCATTTCATTGACACTATCTTGCAAGGTTCAAATTTCAATAGTTACACCGATTCCACATATTATGATTCCGCCACTTTTAATAAGTTATAAATCCACGCAAATCTCTCAATCCCAAGTGTGACTTACTTATAAAGGGTAAGCTGATAGCAGTTTATATTGGGTCGGGTTTTCAGGGTGTATTGGAGCATGAGAGACTCGTAAAGTCTGTATTAGATTTTTTATAGTTTGTTTTTGGGTGTATTTGGACAGCATTTGAGGAGAAAGGGCAGAGGGAATGAGCAAGGAAGTTTTACCTTGGAGAGGAGCACAGATAATATGTGTGACTATGACTGCTGTTTTTCTGTAAATGCTTTGAGCAATATATAACAAAAAAAAAGTGAGTAAAAGCTGTTAGATGGACTAAACATGTATCGAGATAATCAATAGTGGGAACTCTCGGCACAATTTTACTTTGGAACAACAAAACAACACAACGAAATATTGAGTACTACTCAATGAAATCAAATTCTGAAACAACCCTAGTTTATTTTCGCTGATCTTCCTAGAATGTAAGTGGGTTATTGCCTTTGAGCTACATCCCAATCCCTCATCCAATTGCTCATCTTAAAGGAAGATATTTTGTTTTTTTTTTTGGTTAATTAGCAGATCTATTTTTTTCGAATGGTAGAATTTTTGCAACTTCGTTGAAAGGGTTCATAATTCGGTTGAACACCATAAGGGCCTTGTCCCAGTTCTTAGTTTTGTATCAGCTGCTGATTTTGTGGTGAACTTGTTTCTTGAGCTTCCAGGATATGCTAAAGTTACCACTACTGACAGTTCCACCACCACAATGCCACTATCAATGCTAAATTTGTCAATATTTTATGCTCCTGAATGTTTTAGTAATCTAATTTGCGACTATAATCCATATCCCCTTTAAACACTTTTTATAGAAATTTAGAGGAGTTGGCAAATTCTGTGAAAATGATGTGATAGATAGTGTAACTGCCATTCTTCTTTCATTGTTTCCTTTCTGTTAGTAACATGTTGGAAACAACATTTCTGATCATTAATAATGCTTACTTTGTCACTGATTTTTCAGTTAGAAGATGCCTAAGGTGAGGACAAATCGGGTTAAATACCCGGAAGGATGGGAATTGATTGATCCTACACTTCAGGAACTAGAGTCTAAGATGAGAGAAGGTTTGCTTAAATACTTACTTTAGTTGATTGAATCCCCTCGTCTTTTTCATTTTTAGTACAAATTGGTTTTTTGACAAACAATTGGTCCTTACATTATATGTACACATTTTATTTTCTGACAGCTCAAATGGACTCACATGATGGGAAGAGAAAGTGTGAAACTCTATGGCCCATTTTCAAAATAGCTCATCAGAAGAGTCGATATATTTATGACCTCTATTATAGAAGAAATGAAATTTCGAAAGAGCTATATGAATTTTGCTTGGATCAAGGTTATGCTGATAGAAACTTAATAGCTAAGTGGAAGAAGGTGCGCTTCTTAAACTCTTTTAGTACTGTTATCTGATAGAAGGCTTATTGGTTGTTGTCAGACCTATTTGTATGGCACAATTGTCATTTTCTCGCCCACCCCCATTTGCTGTTTAGAAGTGTCAATTTGAAGCAACATTGCTTTAGTCTAGATCAATCGTTACTCTCAAATAGGTAGTGGATTCTCAAGTCTCCCCAAAGTCCTTGGATACTTGAACTTTCCTAAGCATTTGGCGATACTTGAGAATAAACCACGCAGACTTGAGAATCAACTATTACACTGTATAGAAAAAGTTAAAAATTATGAATTAATCCTAAATGTATAGATAGTAGATACAAAATATGACCTTGTCATGTTTGATTTTTAAAACAAGAATTTTCACATCACTTCGAAAAAGAACCAAGTATCCTTTTAAAGTTAACATCCTTTGATCACTAAAGTCAAATGGGATAATATAAATAGGATGTATCATGTATGCATGGTTTTATCTTTTAAATATCTGCCGTGACATTGAAAAACTATTAAGTTACCAAGGCTTTGGAGTTTAAGCATGTTGGTCGCATTTTGAAATGACTTAGATTAGGCCACGCGTCTAACTGAGTTTTAATACTATAGACTGAGGGAGTATATTTACGTTTAAGAACGTCCCATTGAGTCTGACTCTCATATAAGAATTTATATATGGCTGAGCCTGAAAATAGTCTTTCTTTGTATGAGCTGCAGCCAGGATATGAACGTCTTTGCTGCTTGCGGTGCATACAACCACGAGATCATAACTTTGGCACAACTTGTGTGTGCCGAGTGCCAAAGCATCTCAGAGAAGAGAAGGTTGTGGAATGTGTTCACTGTGGATGTCATGGTTGTGCCAGCGGTGATTAATCTACTGAGTCATCCGATATGGTTAGCATTATGTGACTTATGTCAACATCCGTTCCGTTGTATGATGCAAAACTTACCTCTCATTTGGAGACAGTTGTAGTCACTCTTCCGATGTATAACTCGTGGCCTGTATGCAAATTTTAATTCAAAAACCGGTTAATTTCTTACTTCGGCTGAATCAAACAGAGTTCATTTGCAATAGTATTGAACTCCGTATATGCTATCCAGAAGTCAGCTGTTGAGAGATTATTTCTGCTTGATGATTTCTGCCTTAAAACTATTTTATTGGCAACTTTTGCATGGAAAACTGCACAAATCCTCGCAAGAATGGAAAATTTAATTGTTAATGATTTTCTGAAAAACAACACAATTACCCCGTAAATAAAAAAGCAGGGATTCTTTGAGTACACGTGTGATCGGCTATTTTTACTGATGAATATCACGAGTTGCGTTGTAAACTTGTAATCTAGAATAAATGCTAAAACTAGGCTACTATTGATAACAAGCTCAGAACCGGAAGCATCACAAGGCGAATGGACGGGGTCCTGTGTTTTAGTTAAGTTATTGTTTTACCGAGTTAACCACATGAATACTCGAGTAAGGCCGTTGTACGACTATAATAGTCGCATCCTACGTTGTGTTGTGTAAATGTGACGTTGTGTTGTGTAAATGTGTAGTATACATTATACAACAATTAATAAAGTATATTACAGATCCTTTTATACAATACGCAGTATTAAGTATAACAGCCTTACAGAGACCAATAACAAAAATAATCTCACTCATTACGAAACCAACTGATTCGAGTTGGTTATTGTCGACTGTGTCATCGTATTTAGGCGTACACCGAGCTAATTGGCAAAGTTTCTATGAGAAAAACAAGGTACTGCGTAAAAATTAAATTTTTCATCTTCGTCCATTATACAAGGTTACAATGAGTCCGACGGTTTCTGAAGTTCCTCAGAAAAGAATCATTAGTTCTCTAATTAAAGGCATCAATCCTCTAAGATGTACACCGACGTACTTCGAGATTAGTCAGATTACATACTGCTTATCCACTTTTATTACTTTTTTTACTTTCGGCTAACTGTTTAATGTTGTAAATGTACATCAAATTCTCTGCTTGAACAAAATCAGCAAACTCCTAACTCTGTTGCATTTCTACAGAAGAGTTTACTTCATCAACGGCGGTTGTACTTGGAACTGAAAGGGACCCACCAACATGTTCAACCCCGCCACTGTCGACAATCTCGCAACTCTCATTAGCTGGTACTTGGCTGTCTGAGTCCTCAACAGCGGTTGTACATGGAACTGAAAGGGACCCACCAACATGTTCATTTCCGCCACTGTCGACAATCTGGCAACTCTCATTAGTTGGTACTTGGCTGTCTGATTCCTCGACACCGTTTAAGGGTGCCTCTTGTTTATCTGCTCGATCAGGTGCATCACCTGAACTTGATGTTTCTCTCCATTCAACCCATTCGCTGTCCTTGCCTCCGCCTTCTGTTATTTCTGGCGGTTTAGATTCGGTTTCTGGCTCTTGTGACGTGTCAACCTCGTCACCTTCACTGTCATTCACATCATTGTTACTGGTACTAACGGGACCAGGTTCGTCGGCTGTTAATTGAGAAGTGTGTGGGCCAGTTGAGGTCTCATTGTTGGCAGGGTCATCCTCAAACGCAAACCAGTTTGAATTACTGAATAGGGAATCACTGGCAAAGACAAATAAACCGTCAGCACAGACCCAGAAAACAGCCAAACTGTATATACAAACGCTCTAACTACAGTTCCACACTCAAGCTCTCGGTTACGCAGACAAGAGTTACTCTTGAAATTCTAAATTTGAGATCCTTAATGGTAATTGACAAAGGCAAACATATCAGTGGTCAGAAAAAGTAAGCTCGGGTCTTAAACTCACAAAGTTACAAATAGCAGTAAACTTGTTGAAGGATATAGATAATATCAAATGACGAGCAGCCATAAATTGAAATGAATAGGATATATAACCTCTCACGGTCATCTCCGAGACGCAAAGAAGATATAACCACCTCAGCGGATTCATCGTCAACGTAAACGTCCTATCAAAACCCACAATTAGATACTCATTGCAAATCATACAAACCGTAACTGCAAGAATATCAACTATAATCTCCAAGGGGAAGGGGAGTGGACCAAGAAAACAAGACACGAGTCCGAACATGACTTAAAAGACAAACAAAAATGGCATGCTAGCAGCAAGCTTTGGGACAAACAAAGAGACAGAATAGTGTTACGGTAACAAAATGAACAAAAACCAACTTCCATAAAGAATTTTCATTGGACTGCAAATGAACAAATTCTACAAACGTTCAAGTGTGCATTTGTGTTCTTTGAAAAAATTATGAAAGAGAGACAAGCATTTGATATACCTCTTCATCTCGTTCATGTGATCCTTCAACCTGAAAGTATCAAGACAAAGAAGTAGCCGTCCAAAAGCAGAAGATTAGCAAGAGGAAATGGAATGACAAAAGAGTGAATTATTTATACAACACTAAGGCAGATAAATGAAGTAGCTCTAAACTATGCCGTATAACTATATTGGAGCATATTCTTCCATAATCATTGGAACTTGAATTTTTAAGGTATTTTACTTTGAAGTATTGTGGCATTTCCATATCCAATGTAGCAAAGACTCACACTTCCTTGACTATGCAAAGCTATATTTTTTGGGCTTCTTCTACTGTGAAGCAGTGGCGACTCAATCCATTTCTCAGTCCACCTAGAAACAACTTAAGTGATAGAAGGGAACACTTGTGGAACTCCGACCCCCCTCTAACCACAACTGGGCCCTGGTGGAATTGGATAGCTAGGAAGATGCTTTTTTGTTTGATGCCAGAATTTAAACTAATTAATTACCACCTCTTAAAGAGTGGCAGATGAGATGACAACACTGCCTAACTAGCTGACTGCCGGCTGAGTTAAAATTGTAACGTACAGAGGTTACATATCTAAAATCTACAAATGTGAAAAATGAAAATGAGGCAAAATAAAGAAGATAAAAAGAGGTCAAAGAGAAACAAGGGTACGAACTAAGAAGTACGTAGCATATTTAAGCTCCTGACCTCATCCATATCATTACTGTAGATCTCAAAGGGGAAGGCTTGATTAAAGCTATTGGCCAGAGCTGCCATGTCATAATCTCTATCCTGATAATCATCATCCTCGCTATTCCTACCCCGATCTTGTAGAAGAGTTGGTCTCCTGTTAAACAGAAAAAGAAAACATATCCGACCAAATGCTTGTAGCTAAGAGTATACCTTGACCACACTACCTATTATTTCAAATAGCCATAAATATTATGCAAGAATGCAAGATAACAACCAACAAGCAAAATGTATGTAAATTTCAAAGTAGGGTAAATAGAAATACACAAAATTCTTCAGCAACCCTGAAGAATAAAAAGTAAAAGAAACATCATATTTTGGATCTACTGGTGAGCTGATAAGGCACTTACAGAAGTCGTTATCAATTAATGAGACGCTTATTAAAGATTTTACTGAGCAGGGAATCTGGTGTAAAATATACAGTATTGTAGCAGTTGCAGTTACAGTCATGAAATCTCGGAATATGGATATAACAAACTAACGTTAAGTGTTGCTGTCAAAGCGGCTGTACTATTGTTCGCAAATGTGTTATCATGCATGCATCTAAATTTTGAGTTTATTTTCCAAGTTTACAGTTTATCTTATCGGTATTTCACAATTACATTTTTCCTAAAACTTTACTCGAAAATTAAGTACCAGAAATATCGATTGGAGTAAGCGCAAGATTTTGAAATTATTCATTGATGTGGCCAAAATATCGGCATTTTTCTCTAGGGAAATAACGTAAAGTAACCTAACGATAGCATGACATTGATAGGGAGGAATATAAGTTATCACTTATCAGCCACCACAGGATTAAACTCTCCCCCCAAAACCATAAATCATAATCCCCAAAAAAGTAAATCAAAAGAGAACCTGAAATAAAAAATTAGACAGCAGTTCAAGCAAATAAGACTTACCCGCACACCCATTGGTGAACATTTTCAATTGCATTACGATTACACAAGACATTTCCGCACCATTCACGCCATTCAGTATTTTCCTACATATTTGGGACACAAATAATCACAAACAGAAACTATATCCATGAACTTGCAAACACTTCTATGAATTAATCTTTTAGAAACTACAACTGAAAAATCAATTGGGAAGAAAGTTGGCTGGCAGGCGATGGATACAGGGCAATGACAGTAACAACTAACAAGGCATGACTCTAGCTTATAATACCTAACAGAGGTTTTAAACTAAATCATCCCCTAGACGATAACCCTGTGGAAACAATAATGTAGAGCATACAATATTTTGTTGAAACCTCTTGGTCTCTATATGTGATATGATTCGTTCAAAATGAAAAATACAGAGTAATTCTAGATATATGAGGTCTTATGGAAAAGCTTATAAATGTGCAAAAATGTATATAGACGCTAACCTCATGATTTCTTACTTTTTTACTTGATAGAAAACACAAAACAAATTACATTAGGAATCACAAAGCTTTCGGAGGAAATGGGGTAGGGGGTAGGGGGCAGGGACGAAGACCGATGACTTGGTAAGAGACTCTGGTTTTATATCAATAAATGTCTCACGCCTTGTAAAACTAACATCGCTATTGTACCATCGATATTTATTGACAATTATATGAAGTATATAAACATGAGTACTTCTTTTAATTATTGAATTATGAATTAACTTTTGAATTTAAAATTTTCATATTTAAATGCTTATAATATTGAAGCCTGTACTTGATTTTAAAAAAAATGTGCTGTAAGACATACATAAAACAAGGTTAGTAAAGTCGTAAAATGATCAGTAATGATACAAAATAGTTTACTAAATAAAAATGATTGCTCCCTCATATGGCACCAACGGTCCGCACCAAGTGTTGGGTTTGTGGATGTGTGGCTATACAAAGAAGGATCAAATTGGAGAAACTAATAGTTGTGCCGCCCCACTTTCAAGGCTTGGAAATCAGGTAACGTATAAGAGTGTGAATATAAGAGCAAGGCCCCGGAAAATTGGATAAAGATGATGGAACACGATACGAGGTTCCTTGGAATTAGAGAAAATATGGTTATGGAGAAGACAATGTAGCGGTAAAGGATGGAAGTTGGTTCTTTCTTATTTTTTTAAGTATACTTATTTTATTATTTTTTTACATTTTTACACTTTATCTTATTAAATATTTTTGGGTTATCTTTACGGACTTTTCAAACTTTTTCATTATTATTTTCTTCTAATTCTCAATATTTGAATTAACTTTTGCTTTTAGGTTGATTTGATTTATCTTTTTCTTTCATATTTTCATTTATTTATTATTATATATATTTATCATTTTTTCCTTTCTTTCTTTTTCCTTTTCTATTTCATTCGCTTTATTTTATTCACGTAACTGGTTTTTGACAGTTGCAAAAGATGACTCATGTTGGCCGAACCCAAATAATTTTTGGGATTAAGGCTTCCATGTTGGTGGCACATGCCCTCACGTCAAACCCAGTGGCGGATTTTTCCCCCAATTTCAAGGTAAGTTCTTAATTTTTCCCCAAGGTAAGTTCTTAATTTTTCCCCCAATTTCAAGCTTTATTTTTACTTAAATAAAATTCGATTATTGAGTTATGCTATTAGACTTGTTAATTTGTTATTGTTAGTTTGTTGATCTATTTGTGCAATTGTAGATTTGTGGTGCTTTAGATTGAATAATTGCTTAATTATCTCATTTTTCTCAAACTCTAAATCACTCACTTACTTGGCAATTAATTTTGGTTATTTAGGACACTTATTTGAAAATCCGATTATGTCTTTGGTGTGGAAGCTTTCTCTCTTTGCGGTGGTTGCATTTGATGGCCTCCCGGTTATTTGTTTAATAATATGGTATTTGGTGTATGTGTAAGTTATAGTTTAAATAAATGGGTAAGGTAAAAAATAGTAGAACTAATGCTTCGAAAATCCAGATTTTGGGACCGCATAACCCATTTTGAGACTGCCTCGAATTTGGGACCGACTTCCCATTTTGTGACCGACTTAAGGCAGTCTCAAATTTGCGACCGCTATAAATCAGTCCAAAGAGTGCAATTTGTGACCAGTTTTTGGGACCGACCATAGGCGGTCTCAAAAGTTGAAAAGGGGTCCCGAAAACGCATTTGCGACTGCTTTTAAAGCTCAAAATCGCGTATTTTTTGTAGTGATTTATGAAATATGTTTCCTTAATGCCACCCCTTTACTCAAATCCTGGATCCGCCCCTGATAAAACCTCTAACTTCTTTAATGAATAAAGGCCACAGATATTTCAAACATTAAAAATCTGGTAGATGTACAATGTAAAAGAAAACGTAAAAACAATTAAACAATGACAACATTACTAAACCCCTGTAGAACCAAAAACAATGGTAGCTGAGAAACAAACCTGTAAAATTCCTTGTATAATGGTATTGTTATTAGCCAGATGAAGAAGTTTGTTAGATATCCGGGTCAAATGACCAATATTCCCAATTCTAGCAGGATGCGTCTCATGAGTGCATACTGTGGGCTGCAAAATGATCACATGCTGACTGCTTAATAAGGATGTGAAAGAGAAACACGGAGATTTAAGTGAAGGCTGATGAGATTTTGAATCAAACTCTGACAAATGATTCATATAAAAAACGAAGGAGACCAATCCAAATAACATGGGTCAAAAATACCTTGTTTGGATCAGTGGACAACAGAGGACTTTTTTCAGCTTCCAGAATTCTTCCAACAAGATTGCAATCTCGAAGAAGATGCTCAACAAGGGTAGATTTTTTGTTTTCCAGGCACGATAATATTATGATTTCAACATGGTGATGCAAAAAATTATTGTAGGGATACCTGTAGCAAATGCAACACTGTGACATTCTGATGATATATCAAAATAGCATACAAGGCACTCGGAATTTCATCTTACTCAAAGAACAAATCCAAGATTCTTTTAACTGCTCCAAGACTTATGACTTCCTTTTCAGCAGCGTCATTAGAGATTGAGAGTAAGACAGAAATGAATTCTACAATCTGCCAATTTGAAAAGAACCATTGTTAACGACAGAAATAGGTGTGTAGCTTGTCTTTCCCAAAAAAAAAATATATATATATATATATAAACAGCCTAAAAGTCACAAACACATGGGTCAAGGTTCAAAGACCTCTAACCACTCTATTTAAATTTATCTCCTGGCGAAGGGTCAATATTGCCTTAATATCGGACTGAAAAAAGTGCTGGTATTTGCTATAGAAAAGAGCTGATAAGCTGAACATATGGCCTACTGCCTACGTCTGCCAACCCAACCCGATCTGGCCAACGTTTCCATGGCTTGTGCTCTTTGCTAGGCCCAAAGAACCATATGGCTCCTCAAACAAGATGTAATTGTTCACCTGGCTTATGAGTGCACATTAAAAGGAAAATCGAGCTAGAATCATTAAAAAATTTATAAACTTACAAATCTCACTCACTAACTTGTTCTGCCAAACTCCATTGAAAGTTGAAAACTGGAATTCACTCCCTAGTTTCTCCTGCTAAATTACTTTGAAAGATGTTCTAAAGAGATTTCATAGGCAGTTGAGAATATGATCATGCAGTAAGTTTATGTCCGGCACTACTCGTCCGTTCATAAGTTCATTCTATTTGTCAATTCTAAAGGATGCCAAGTTATGAAGCTGTTGAGAATTTAAAGTGTGGAAGATGTCAAGATTCAAGAAGCTGGCCTATTGCCAGTCAATAAAGCTAGCTGGAACTTCAACACTCAAGTGGCTTATATCATGGTTAAATGAGATGAGTTATAAGTTTTAACAACTGTAAAATGTAGTCATTGTAGGATTACCCTTCTTTATGGTGTTAATGATGCTTCTTAATCGTCAATAGTGAATAATCCTTTTCATATTACATTTTGGAGCCAAACTCGTGTGAAAAAGTCTACCAGGTGAACTGCCAAATCAGAGAAACACAATATAATACTAGAAGTACCTTCAAACGTTGTTTTCCTAACGGAGGCTGCAATTTACCATATGTAGTTAACAGTACATTTTCTTCAGAGGAAACATCTAACAACGTGAGCAGATTACCTGTACAAGAAAAAAAAATATAAAATTAAATGTAATGCCTTGAGTAAAATCTCAAATAAATGAATCAGCCATGTAGAGAATAGCTCATGCCATCCAAAAACAACACAAAATGGTCTCAGGTCACAATAATATTTCACTAAGAACAATCAAGAGAACACAACGGCAGGCAGAATTGTCAGAGAACACAGATAAATGCTTAAGAATAGATATTAGAAAAAATAAGAGTGATATATCATAAATGTGTTGCCTGCATTAAGTATCAAACTTAATTTGCCTCTCCTTTATGACTACAGCCAAAGTGCCATCATCAAACTAGCAGTATGCATCAGTCACTTGACAAAATGGACTGTTTAGGTGAAAGAAATGGAGGAAAGCAAAGCAAGATGGAAAATTCTTCATTTGGAAAGAAATGGACTTGTGTTAACTTGTACAGAATGTACGAAAACCCAGCAACAAAAATTTGTTGTCTGGTACAATTGTAGAAAGGCTCCTTGTCCTTTATTGTTAGTATAATTCAATGAAAGCATGGTTAAGTTTCTATTCAAAACTCACCCAGCACCCACATACAAAAAGAAAAGGCCCAGAGTAACACACATAGTACTTGCTTTGTTCAACTATAAGAATGAAAGACAACAAATAAACAAACGAGTACTTTAAAAAAAGATCTCCTTACCAAGAGACCCCAGCATGCCTTCAACAGTCTCTGAATTAGCAGTTAACGAAGGTCCTTGGGCATACTGGCGACTGTATGAATAATAAGTGCCAACAGTGCTCCTCTTTGGGTCTAAAAGGGAAATGCATACAGAAAGGGAATTGACCAAAACTGAATTTGGCCGAGACTCCTCCAGCGCATTGCTAAATATTCTTCCTATAAGACTGCACGACCAAACATAAGAAATGTTCTTAGAAAAATCTTGAATATAAGAAAGATTTCAGAAATGAAGACTCCTTATTCAGAACGAAATTTTTTCTTCCTTAAATAATCCAGTGAAAATTTACTTAGAGAACAGAATCAATGAATCATGCGTCACGCTTCAGATAATTGAGTCAACCATTTTCAGTCACAGCAACAGTGCCTTAGTTTCAAATTGATTAGGGCTTGGCTAACAGAAGTCATTGTGTGGAACCATTAATGAAGGTGGGGAAACAAAGAAGAGTTAAGAGAAGGGAAATGAAAAGGCATAGAGAATTAGAAAACCCTTTTAATTGAGAGCTAAGAATAGAATATACGGGAAAAACAGGTGTGAAGAAAAATATAGAAGAGAAACTGATTTGAAAAAAATACTCCGTATTATACTCAATTTCATCACCTCTCAGCCAGCCAGTCCTTATTGGCCTTAATCCCAAAAATTATTGAACAAACATGAGATTAATAATAAGGGAAAATTTGAAGATTTCACGAAGTATCAGTACAGTAAACTCAAATCTACCTTGGGCTACAAATTTTAGTCGCAATGCCAGGGGGTGCATATCTGGTAATGGCGCACAGGGTCTCTGCTGCATTAGCATGGACTTCAGGAGAATCCTGAAAAAACCAGTGATTATTACACATTGCAAATCATCTTCGGTTCAACACTTTAAAAGAAAACACACTAACTAATTTTAGAAGTTCAGAAAGCCCGGCTATTTAGGCCAAAAGGTACAGCAACTTAGATAACGGCTCAAGCACAATCTAAACGAGGCATTTCACATGCCTTAGCCTGAGTCAAATGTACCATTATCCACCAAAAGCAGTTTAGCTATTTTACTTCCACACTTCAATCCTAGAGCTATACTTATGTCTAACGGAACACTCACGGGTGTGGGTATGAATTCGTAGTCGACCCTTGCCTGTCTGACTAAGCAAGAAACTTATCCATCCAGAGATGGAGGGAGGTTCAAATTACAAAGTAGAAGAAGAGAGTACGAGAGTAGTGTCGAGTGTGTGAAGCGTTGAGTACAATTTTCAATGATTCTGAGCCTTACTCCTCAATTATCTCTCTATTTTTTACTGTTGAAAAAATGCTAAATATTTCAAGATGTAGTTAAATTATTGTTTTGGAGACAATTCCAATAGCCCGTATTTGTGTCTTGAAAATTAGGGTCGTGAGTCATTACGAGTCCAACCCACTTATTCCTGTCCAACACCCATACCCAGTCCAAGTAACATTGGTTAAACCAGCAACCAGCAATACAGTTAATACCAAATCCATCAAGAAGACTGTAGGTCAAATCTCTTTACCAAGCTTTACAGTTGCTTTGACTCGTACAGCTACCTTCCCAGAACACATGAGAATTTCTCTTTTAGACTCTTTCACGAAGCCACGTCTTTTCTCAAGTAATGTCAATTTCTCCTACTGAAGTACTGATAAGTTAACATCCGAACTTCGCAGTCCCTAGCAAAAGAAAGAAAACTGCAACATCACAAGTACTATACAACAAATGACTTACAGAAGAGCTAAACTTATCCACAATCATCTCCAAAACATCTGTGTCTTCTAACCACCGCATAGCTTCCGTGTAGTTTTCATATATGTGTTCATCAGCAGCAATAAGGCGAATCAATACCTGGAACCCACGGTGTAAATGATATGTTATCTAGGGTAACCAGTAATCATGAGTACAATCAGCACCGGAAAAGCAAAAACTTTCTTTTTAAACTATTTCTTCGCTGAAACAACATAATTGCCTAATTGGTCCTAAAAGCCCAAAGACAAACATCGTGATGAGTTCATGACATTAGAGAACCTCTATCGTCAATAGCAAACATGAATATTCCTAACAGAACAAAGAAACCGAAGTTATCATGACAGGACAACAACTGAAATATATAAGATTGAGAAAGCTTGTAATTTTCTTTATTGAATTTTTATTTTACATGTTAAAAGGATGTCATTGAAAACCAGAAAATCAGGACAGGGGGTCCGCCAAATAAAGATACTTCAAAGGGACAGATTACTTAGTAAAAGCGTAAGATAAATTCCCTTAAAAGTACTCATAGAGTTAGCCCAAAGAGATGCAAGAGAAAACCCGCTCACAAATATATTTCCAGGGGTTTAGATATCCCTTGATATTTTATCAGCAAAACTACAACAGAACACTGCCATTCCATCATCCCTTCCTTCGCTTCAACTTTACTCTACAAACCACCTTCTATGAAGATATTCCATTTCAGGACCACGACCAGGCCAGTAGTCCTTTCTGATATTAGTCCATCCAAATTATTTTTTTACTCTGGTTGAAGGCCAGTTCCCAAGTTTATAATATGCTAAGAGCCTAGATGAACCGATATTACGCTTAACTAAAAGAGCATGATAAAAAAAAAAAAAGGCGGTATTGAAACATAGCAGAACATTTTAAGTGTAGAAGGGAATTTCAGAGACATAACCTTGTGAGAGTAATTAAATGTGATCGATTTCTTTAGGGATAAAGAGTAAGAAAGAATGTTAATGAAGACACTTACAAACATGCAGAAAAAAAATGAAGGTCGCAACATGAAAATATTCATCTATTAGTAAAGAGTTTAAAACATAATGTCTATTAACTATTCCCGTTAGGGTTTGATGAAAATTGCTGATGGACCTACAAAAAAAATGTACCAAGTGCATCTATAGAGCAAATAAGGGCACCAACCTCCATGATAGATGTAATACCAATCAGATCAATTAGCTGCCCAAGGATTTCTTTATGCGTCTGTAACAGAATCCATTAAAACATTAAAGCTCTTCATCTTCTAAGGAACTTGCAGCTTGTTTAAGCTTTTAAGACTTACTTGGATGTAATTCATGAGCTCAACTGTCTTGCGCATCAGAAGGCAAACTACAACCTGAGCCAAACAATCAAGAAGTTATCAAATGAAAATGAAGTGCAAGCCCAAACGGTGATTGTTAGTTTCCTGGAATGAATGTTAAATGTTAATACCTTGCTAAAGTATCCTGCCAGTAAGGTGCTATGTGAGTGTTCTGGCTCCAAGAACGAAAACAACTTCTTCATCAACTGCCAGAGGGGATGAACGGAGGCAGAAGAAAACTGAGGATCAGAACATAAACCAAACAAGTAAAATCTTTAAAAATTCACTGCAAAACGGCATATATATTGGATACCTCATCATCCTCTACCAAAGTATTGAGTATAATATCAACTTCACAAGTAATGATCTCACAAGATACAAAGGGAAACCTGGCATGGGAAATAAAAATACTCACATAAAGCAGAAAACAGAAAAAACCATTCGCAGGCAGAAAAGATTAGAATCGTTCAAAAACCTACTTAAAAGTTCTCCGCTTCTCAGCATCTTCAGGAGCTTCTTCCACTATAAGGTCAATAAGTTTCTCAACTTGTGGTCTTTCCCGCAAACTGCAATAGGCATATAATTAAAACTTCTCAATTCTCACTACACATGTCGATAAGTTTTGCCAAACTAGCCATGGAAAACACTTGTATAACAACAACAAACCGAACACTTAAAAAGTTATAAGTTAGAGTCATGGTTTTAAATCTCGGTATCGGTCGTAATCGCGGTATCGGTATAATCGGTCGTCACGGATGGATCGCAGTGGATCTCGGTGATTTCTCAGGCGATATCTCGTATCGGTAGAGTGAAAATCTGATACAACTCGGCCGAAATTTTGAACCTTGGTTAGAGTGCATTAACACTCGTAACGAAGTAACAGAAATACAGCACATCAGAAGTCAAAACCCACATGGGCATGTCCAACTAAATGTTTTAAAGTAGATAAAGGGGATCAAATATATGAATCAAATAATATTCATAAAAAAGCAACGCAGATACAAGCAAGCTTAAGAGCTCCAAAGACAAGTAAGAATGTTTACAAATTGATAAGACGAGCATTGAGTGCTTTGCATTCTTGAATTAACTCATCCTCATCAAGAAGCTCTTCTAGTGAAAATTTGTCCTTGCCTAAGATGGTCTCCACCTGTAATGACACAGAGAAGACGAAACATGGTGCCTTTCAGATGAAAATGCTCAATTAACATGCAAAAAGTTCCTGTGAAAAGCCATCAGCACAAACTTGACAAAACAGAAACTAAGTTTCAAAAAAGACAATCTAGATTATAGAAATGGCTAACTGGCTAAGAAAAGAAAAGATGCACACATTCGAGTATGGTCTCTGCAAAAGTCTTTGGATTCCAAAATGTAAGATTGGTGCTTGCCACATACACCTATTTCCATAAAAATAATAGAAGATACAGCCGATGCTTTTTTTGTTAAACATTGCTCTCAACCACTCACATCACAGCAACATTCCCATAACACAATGTTATTTCTAACTTAAAAAGTGTTACATGAAAAGACCAAAAGTCATTTCAGAGCATAATGTACATGCAAAGAAGCTGTTTCTGAATGACCAATATGAAAATTGCATCTGAGTACTGCAACGGACTGCTATTTCACCAGGGAAAGTAGCATAACCACTTTAGTGAGCCATTTTGATTTATTCCATCATAATCCAAAACCAAAGAGTAACGAGTCTTTGGCTCTATTGGAAATATGGAAATAAAGTGCTGCTAAACTATACTCTTTAACATTAATACACAACCACCGCAATCGATGTACTCAGTCTTTCCCAAGTGTTGGAAATTTTAGCGTCACTTTTCCGGATGACCGTAGAAACATAGCAATCACTTTATTCTATACTTATAGCCAAAGAAACGCAAGTCCATAGCTCCCCTAGATAACTTTTAGCATATAATGCACGTAAGCAAATGTGAACTGATTGTACAAATGTCTAATATGATAGGTGGTGACAATTTTGTATTGCTTAATGAAGAAACCCTGCAACGACTCGTGAATCTGAATCTTCCAATCGAAAGCCTGAGTGCAAATACTAGTATGTCTAACATACACTAAACCTGCCTTCATTAAAAGTATAAATGAGGCGTTACCGCGTTATGATTTATACTGCAATGTTCACCTCGTATACAGAAATAAATAATTAATAAACACGTCCATAAGCAGGGGATGAGCAGTTCACCATTTGATTCTACTACCTGCGTTGATTTTCCTCCTTTTCCATTATTTCCAAAACTCAGAAAAAAAAATTAAAAAAAAATCCCGACTAAATGTTGTATACTTGTATGATATGCTAATGAAATCAGGAATTAAGATACTGGTTGAAGTGCCCCTAACACTTTTCTTTCACAATGTATTTTCTTTTTAATACTATGAAACACCTTCCTCACAATTAGCTCAAAATATTGATGGCACAGGTGCACACTCCCAAAACGAAGTAAACAGCATACACCCTCTACAAAGTTTCCTCCACTAATACAGAGGAGAATTTAAAAAGAGTAAGAAACCCATTTCAACTGCCCCACCCATGAATATAAACCCATGTCAAATTGGGGTGGACTGCTCCGCAAGACCATCGGATATCAAAGGACACTTAACTGCATCTATCACAGAGGCATCAAGATCACTTTACAAAAAAAAAAACAAGCTCTACATACTAATGGAGTACTGGGGTTAGTAGCAAAGCACAGTGCTCAGCAGCCTGGCCAACAGACTCGTCATAGTACTAATATGTACGTCCTCTTCCATGCAAAATGCTTAGATGTGAATTTTCACTGAACTTTGTCTTTAGATTATTCCCAACTTTGCCAAGAAATGGATTAGCGACAGTCTCTAATCACTAACAAGTCAGCAAAAAAAATAATAATAATTCAACACACTCTTAAGCAACTAACAATCAGGGGCGATTCTAGAGGGAGTGCAGGGGGTTCATCTGCACCCCCCAAAATCTGAAACAAAAATGTTTTGTGCAGAAACTTAGCAGTATTATTACTTGGATTCAGTGGTAAAAGGATAGAATTTTCATTCTAGAGGTCGGGGGTTCAAATTGGGTGTAATCTTTTCTAGGGATGAAGCAATGCAAAACTCTGCGTATCTTCGTATTTTCCATGACTTTATGCAATTACTCCGCAGTATCTTTGTGCTTTTTTTGGTCCCCGTAATTATCTTCATGAATTTCCATTTATAAGTTGTGTAATCAAAACTTGGCTATTATCTGTTTTAATTTCCTAACATATTTATTTTATAGCATCATATTAATGAACATTTACATCACTGTAATATATTTTCTAGCCAAAATAATGTTGTATTTTAAATCAATATAACTGTATTAGCAGTATTTCCAAATGGTTTTTCTTTCACCGTAAGCAATTATAATTATTTTACTTCAGTTATGGTGAAAAATACTTTCAGACAGAAGAATGTTTTAATTCTAACAATCGTCATCGGAATTTTAAATCTGTCCAACTGACTTGATGTTTATACCCTCTATGTTCAAATCCGATCGCCACTGCTAACAATGATTAGCGACAAAGTCATAGTCTGCTTACTCCAACACAAGCACAAATACTCATCCACTCAAATGACTAAAAATTATTTGATAAGATTGTCGGTGACAGTTTCACCAAAAAGGAAAACAAGAAATCGGCAACGATATAGTCACTAAAAACGATTAGTGACACAGGCATAACTAGCTTACTCAAAAGCAATAATCAAGCAATATTCGTCCACTCAAGCAACTAAAATTTGTTTCCATAAGATCGTTATTAACAAACTCACCAAAAAAACAAGAATTCGAAACTCTTTAGTCACTAACAATGACTAGCAACGAAGTCAGAATTAGCTTACTCTAACACAGGAATCAAAAACTTTGCATCCACTCAAACGACTAAAATTTTATTTGATAAGATTGTCATTAACAAGTTCACTGAAAAAAAATAAAAATAAAAAGCTGACAAACTATTTAGTCAAGAAGAACGATTGGCGAGACGGAGTCATAATCAACTTACTCTAACACAAGAACCAAAAAACTACTCGTCCGCTCAAACGCCTAATATTGGAATCGCTAAGACTATCACTCACAAATTAACCAAAGAAAAACAAGAACTTGGCAAACTATTTCGTCACTAACAAGGATTAGCGACAAAGTCATAATCAGCTTACTCTAAGACAAGAATCGAGCAATAACCGTCCACTCGAACAGTTAAAATTTGGTTCCAAAATATAGCAACTAACAAATTCAGCAAAAAACAAGAATTCAACAAACTCATTAGTCACTAGCACAGTAGCACCGATTAGCGAGTAATTAATAATCAGCCTACTCCTAAGTCCTAACACAAGAATCAATAAATAACCGTCCACTCAATCAGACAAACGACTAAAATCTGTTCGAAAAGATGGCAACTAATAAATTCACCAAAATAACAAGAATTCAACAAAGTCTCCAGTCACTGACAACGATTAGCTACGAAGTCATAATCAGCTTATTAACACAAGAATCAAATAACTTCATCCGCTCAAACGACTAAAATTTGAATTAGATAACATATTCACCAAACAAAACAAGAATTCAACAAACTCTTTAGTCACTAACAACGATTAGCGGCGAAGTCGTAATCAGCTTACTCTAACACAAGAATCAACAATCAAGCAATATTTATCAATTAAAGTTCAAATTAACGACTAAAATCAGGTTCAACAAGATAATAACTAGAACAACGGAGATTAAATGATTAACTTTCGATAACGATTAACGAACATAATTAACAGCAGATTGAAAGTTCCGCAAACAAAAAATCAACTAAAAACGATAAAATTAGATCGAAATAGAAGTTGAAACTTACTGGAGATGCAGTGGACAAGCCAGCCATACGCCAAAACATCTTGAATTTGCGAAAATAAGATCTGAAATTACGTAAAACAAAAATCACTGATTAATTAACTAATTAACTAACTGATTAATTAATTAATTGAAGTTCAAGTTAGCGAACAATGGCCGAAATGCGGAAGAAGAAGAAGAATCGAGAATCGCGAGAATCAAGAACCTGAGAAAATCGAAGCAAGAAAGGTGAAGAGATTTATTGTGAAGTAGAGAAAATGGAAATCAATCAATTGGAAATTGGAAAGGAAATATGGAATGCTTGGATTAGTGGCTCACTCAAGGTGTGATATGATGTAGGCTTGAACCGGATCACACTTATGAGGAATGCAAATTTTGCATTTGAGTTTGTCGCACTAATGTTGTGGTAAGAATAAGATGGCCTATTTTGATCGGTCGTACTTTTTCACCTACGGATTTTACTCTTTCACATGAGTCTTTTACAATTATACCCTTGTCATTTTTTCCTCTCACACTCAATTGATTTTTTTCAACTCCCTTCCCTTCATCTCTCTCCAAGAACACACT
>VHZZ01002069.1:44908-64848 GCA_009801015.1 Silene noctiflora
TTCTGAAACCAAGGAACTTCAATGTAATTAAATAAATCTATACAACTTAATTATACTATATAGTTTTTAATCGATAACACTGTGTGATGGACCCGACCAAGAGACTTCAATGTAAATATTATATAGTTTTGGTTGAAGTATAAATCTAGATAATATCAAAATATGGTGATTTTCCATAAATTAAACATGCCACACCTATGTTATTAATTAGTATCATCCTATAGTTATACAATTATTTAACATACACAAATATAATATAAGTAGGTTATATTTTGGAAACTATTAAAAGTTAAATAAATCAAACTAGATTTCCAAAAGATATAATATTCTATAATTATTTCAATTTAATTTAATGCATATATATATATATATATATATATATATATATATATATATATATAACCTCTTAAAATTGTAACTATATTAGCAAGGAGAGTAGTGAAAGTAATAGAAGTAACAACGGGACTAGTGAAATTATCAATATTCATGCGGCAGTAGTGAAAGTAACAATAATTACGGCGGAAGTAGTGAAAGTAACCGTTGTAGTAACGAATGTAATAAAAGTAACAACACTAACAACAAAAGAAAGCATATATGAACAATTAGCTAACTAATCGATTTAAGTAAAATATTAATAGCGGGAGTAGTGAATTTGTCTCATAATTTATTCTATCGTAATTTTAAGATATGACTTAAAAAAATATATTAAAGATAAATTTATGAGTTATACAACTTTAAAGTAGTTTTATTTAATTGAAAAATAAATTTTAATGGTAAATAGAGGTAGTCCGGGCGTAGCCGGGCACCAATACTAGTATGTACATAATGCCGGACCGGACCAGAAGAACCCAGAACCCAAAGACCGGACAACCTCTTACCCCAAAACCGAAGTCCGAAGTCCGGACTGGTTATGTGGGGACTCAAAACTGGTTGGAACTTCTTTCATCCAATTTGTTCCGGGTTTTTTCGAGTTTGGACCGGATCGGAGAACGGTCACCATGTTTCTGGGTCGGTCCGGTTTGCCGGTCTTGGCCACTTTACGAACACCCCGTAATTCTGATTACTCATATGATAAGATTATGCTAAATTTATGACTTTCAAAATATGAGTTGGGTTTTTCCTCGTCTCTCGTGCTTATAAGTATGACATTTTTGTAGAAGTGTAATTTTTGGGTCTTGATCTTATCTTAGTTTTGTAATGTTTCAAATTGTTTTTTGCAAGTTTTTTTGGGTGTTGTAAGGTGTTAGTTTTGTATTCATTGCTACTATCTCTTCCATATTTGCTGTGTGAAAATGCGATTGTGTTTATACAGTATCCAATCTGGATTACCCAATGTTTGTCGTGGTTTGAATCTAGGTTGCTCCACCCATCAAGACCGATCTATAAAGGTTTAGAAGGTTACGGTGGCTGCATTTGACGACATGTCTCACACACATTTATAGCACAACGACCGATATAAGACTGCAATGACTGATTCTGAGGTCCCGGTTTGAGTTTCATTAGTGTCATTTCAAAGTAGTAGAATCAAATTACATAGCCAACCGATTACACATTATAGATTGAACTGAACATATCACAATGTGTAACTAGAATTATTTGTGCTACGTTCATTTCTAGTGATGACTTTAGACCGGGCTTGAATTAATAGCTTTCAAATTGGGCATTTGATCTTTGTTTTAGTGATGTGGAAACTTTGACCTTATGCTATGCTCTAGATCAGTTATTTGCATCTTTATCTCAACTCTTGGCATCTAATTATTTCCATTTGTTGCAGTTCAAATTACGCTCAGTTGAATTGAGGCTTCTCCGATTAAGACCTGTAATTAAGCATTCGATTCCGTTGAAGGCTTGTTGCCTCATATAGGTATTATTTTCTGTATCTCAACGTTTTTTAGCTAGATCAGAACTAGTGCCCTGTACCATTTATCTTACTAGAATCCATTTTATTCTCTGTTTAAGGTGGGCGGAATTGTACGAAAGAACATTTGTTAGGTTAATTAGATACTCTAATCTGTCAAACTTCGTTTTAAAGTGTTGTTGGATGGATGATAAAGAAGGTTTATCCTTTGTTTTCCCCTCGATTTCTTGCATGTTTGCTTGGCCAGGAGTGCAGTTTTTTTTTGAATCAGTTACTTTTCTCGACTATTCCTTAAGCTCAGATCATTGGTCTTTAAAGCTGGATTGAGAAAGTGTGGTGTATGAGATACTCCATATAATGTTGCACAAGTGCATTCAAGTGGAGGGGGAATGGAGCAAGAGAGTTCCCCTCTATTGGGGGGACTTGTTCCTTTCGTACCTTATTCTCTATGTCATGTCTTTCTGGTGAAATCAATCATTCATTTCTTGAAATCACTTCGATCCTATTTTATGTAGGATGTTTGATTTACATGGGTGGAGTTCAGCCTCAATTTTTTGGACAAAAATTCTAAGCTGAACTAAACTGAATTTATAAGACGCAAAATAAACTGTATAATAAAAATGAAATTAACTGAACGGAAAGTAAGTCTGAAGTAACAGGATCTTAGAAAAGATGTGGTGATACCCTAGTGTCTTGATGGAATAATGGCTACTGCAATCCTGCAAATTGTTGGCTACGGCCTAAGGGGAGATTGGATTACACATTTACACCTGACAAATATGTAAACGGGTCACGAACCCTTGAATTCAAACCTGATCCAATTAAATCTCGTGTCGTGTTCGTTTCGACCACTTACATAAATGGGTCATTAAGTCTCGGCCGATACCTGTTAATTTCGTGTTGAGTTCATGTCCTGTCATTATTTGTCAACTTTATAGTAGATGTACGTAACTTTACCCTTGTGTTAGCAAGACTAACAAGCAGTTTTTTAGTGACCCAACTCCCAAGATGAAAATTGTGTCGAAAACGGTATTAAATGACTATAACTTCACAAGAACAGTCAGTCTTGCTTGTGACGGGTGTGAACACGTTACAAGCTTGTGACGTGAGACAAAGAGGCACTCCCACTTGTAAGCTTGTCTCACGTCACAAGCTTGTGACATGTTCACACCCGTTATAAATGAGAATTTGTGTCACGACAAATGGAACCCGAAAATTGAAATCTTGAGATTTTTGTATTCTTTAGTAGGTGTCGACTGTCGAGTGTCGACTACTACGGTACTACCAACCCTCCTGACTCCACATCACCCCTTGAGCAAAATGTGTGAACATTAATTCTAAATGGGGCCATAAGGATTAGGGACCAACCAAGATCCAGGACAAATATTGGGCCAATGTTTTGTCGGTCGTGGCCCAGTGTCATCACACTTTCTGCAATGATTGCTGCTTTAGTGCTACTAAATATCTTTAATTAATTAATATTTTTTTTATTAGTTTTAATATACGGTATTTTAAATTGCGTCGTATAAAATTTTTAGTAAAAAAACTCTTCATACGTTAGCAAAGTTTCTATGATTTGGTTTAAATTTGCAGCAGTAAAAGAGCATTCAAGCAAGAAATACAGCCGGAAAGTGAATAATTTTCTTGACCAAGGTCGTATAGCTCGTCTACTGATAATTTGAAGAAAAAATCGTCGATTTCTATCAACTACTTAACTTTTCTTTACAGGTAGAATGGGACTTTTGCAATAGCTCCAAGGACTATTTAGGAAGGAAGGAGGCGCACCTTATTTAGTTTGACGACTTTATCATCCACCTTAAGCAACTGTCGTCTTTCTGTTCCAATTTTGTTAATTTGTACTTTTAGCTCGGTTACTATATAACAAAGATATGTAGTATCGTTTTATGTATGAATGTAAAAAAATAAAAATAAAAAAATAAAAATAGAAATAGAATCATCATTATCAGTATTGGTTACATTCATACTGCCATAGTGCCATGTCATAATGTGGGTGGTTAATGCTTATTTGTGGAATTTCTGGTATAGATCTTGATTTTAAATGTGATGCAGTGGCATAAAGAATGTCTCCTTTTCTCGAGAATATTGTTATATGATTTGATAAAGAATTTATGCACATTACTCACAGCCATGCTACCCTCAAGTCTCAACTGCTCTTTTTTGGAATTTAAGAGTGACTGCTCTAGTTGGATGACCACCTTAAGCACATGGGATTAACGGAAAATTAATAAATTACAGATTTAAAATAAAATAATGCATTAATCTTTAATAATAATAATAATAATAATAATAATAATAATTCAGAGCTATCTTACACTTTATAGATAATTTAGAAAAAAGGAGGTCATGCTAGTTACGTATCGAGTTACACTAAAGTCTTGCGTATCATGAATTAAGTACGGAGTATTAGGACAATGTGAGGGGCTAAGGGCCATGGAGCTTATAATTACCAAAGAAAAATCTAGTTTCACCATACCCCATAATCAAGGACTTTATAATAAGGTTCTATTATTCTAAAATTTAATTTTCTGAATTTTTCTTAACTAAATTTATACTCCATTATTATCTGAATTAAAATTATATAACTGAATCTTTTATGACATAAACTTATTGGATCTATATAAAAGTAGGTATGAATTGAATTGAACTTTTTTGAGCTTTATTTATAGAAACTAAATTGAACTTCGATCTGAATTGAACTTGTAGACTATGAATTTCGAGCTGAACTTATAAAATCTAAATAGATCCTAAATCTTCTTAGTACGAATTTTCTAAATCACAGGGAACCAAACCGTAAACCATGAAGCTCAACTACAGTCACTAATTTTTTCAATTCATTTAATTGTATATATTTCTTAAAGTACGTAACTTGGATTTAAAAAAGCGATGCTAGATAAAAAATCAAACCCCCACTAGAGGTATGACATATGTCACCTGCACCAGCTTAGTAGGCTTTTTTCCTGGTTTGGTAGTAAGGCACTTTTTAGACAGACAATCAATCAAACCATGTGAAAGTTTCCAATAATGTGTATAGATGTTGATTTGCTTGACTTGCTCATAGCTCGACTATATTACGCAAAGCTTGTATGCTTGTGTTTATGTGTGGTCGGCATCTTAACATGTTATCAAAGCTTTCCACATTAACAAGTGATCATGGTTGACTTTTTGACCTTTGCTTACTAGGTCACCCAAATTGACCAACCCTAATTTTACTTCTAATTAAAATCAATAAGTACATTATATATGTGATGTATTATCACTAATTGTATAATTTTTGACTATTATGATAAAGTTTTTTGAGTTTTGTTTTCAAAATTATGAGTTTATTAACTTAAACAGTAACCTCAAAAAATTATATTATAATTTAAAAACTTTACATATAAGCTCAATTAAATTTGAGTTTTGACAAAAAAAATTAAAATTTAACTTGTAAACTTTAATAAGCTCAATAAATAAACTCAAAAATAAATAAGATGTAGGTTCATTTTTCTCTTTTCACTTTTAATTAAAATATATTTTGTAAAGAATAAAATAAGTAATTAAATGACATGACTGGACGGGGAGTATTATTTTCTCCTCTTAGTTCTAGCGCTTAATTTTATTACATTGTATGAGTTTTATACTAGTTGCATTAAATAAGAGTATTAAGTTTTGAGTAATAATTTATCTAAATATTTATAAATATAACGTTTAATATTAACTTAGAGACTAGTTCTAACAAAGAGCAAATGTCTAAAAAGAAGGAATCATTCCATCAATTTGTTTCAATCATTGATATGTAAATTACTACTCCCTCTATTCAACTCCACACTACCCCTTTCTTTTTACACGTTTGCCAAGACGTATTTTACACGGTAAATATCGTTAGCTACGTATTAGCAAAAATTATAAAAGTCAGATATTTATAATATACTCGTAAAAACGAATCAAACAAGATCCCACATGAA
This sequence comes from Silene noctiflora, assembly GCA_009801015.1. NCBI lineage: Eukaryota > Viridiplantae > Streptophyta > Magnoliopsida > Caryophyllales > Caryophyllaceae > Silene > Silene noctiflora. The sequence continues at coordinate 50,732 of VHZZ01002069.1, forward strand.
TATAATGTCATTTACGTATTGAGAGAAAATTAAAGTTGAACACACACTTGTGAATAGTGTGCAAAATAGATAGTGGTAGTGTGGAGTTGAATGGAGGGAGTATAATACATTCAACTAGTTCGACCCCCACTTGTTTACATTTGTTGTATGATAGAGCATTAACAACTCCCTAGTGTCATTAATTGTAAGTTGCAACATTATGTTAAAAAAATGAACAAAAATTGAGAAAAAAGTATAATAGGAGTAATGTTCTATATATAATCAAGAGAGAAGGTGACATTAAACTTATTAGAATTGAATTGGTTTAACTTATTACTTACAAGTAAGTTTTTAAGTTCATTAGCGTGTTAAAAATGACCAAAAAAGAATAAAATTTTCGTTATCTAAGAAAGAGAAATTTAAAAGTTTTGTGTTTTCTATAAATAGTAAATTTAAAAACTTTTACTAATAATTAATATGCGACTCTACACACCTCAATCTCATTATTATATGTTTTTTAGTACAAGTCTGAAGGCTAAGGGTAACTGGGATACAATAATTCAGACCCTCAATCCAGCGCCATAGACTTCAATCACAACAGCTAAACTAACAATTTGACACTTGTTTGATTATCCCTCAATAGATGTTATCACGTTAGTACATACGATTATACTAGTGAATTCCTCAATAATATGATAATAAGTCTACTTTAAGTCACGATCAACCATAAAAAAAAAAAAAACACATAAAAAAAATCTCAAAATAACTTAATAAAAAACCGTCTTCTATAAAATTTCCGTATCCGTATCCTCAAAACCAAATACCCCCTAAAATGTTGAAAAAGCATGGTCCACATGAAACACTTTTTTCCAACTCAAATTCTAAAACAAAATTGAAAAGTCTATACTTTCCACATCCTACACAATGTCTTCTTCCTAATTTCTATGTCCTTAATTGGTTGATCATCACCTGCTTCCTCCCCAAAAAAGCACACAAATTATTATCACAATATATTTCCTCTTTTTTTTTCCTTCAAAAACACACAAATTATTCACGTTTTTCAACGTATTAATCTTGTTTATGTTCCCCTTTCTTCTATTTGTACGTTTTCTTCTCTACCCATCTTAATTAATTCCAATAATTTCTCTATTTTTTACCTTAATTGCACTCTAATTTTGTTTAATTTTTCTTGGTTTTTTAGGTTTCTGGGTTTGTAATTTACTTTGTTTCACTTTCTGTATTAATTACGTTTGTTTTCTGTATTTAATTTGTCCTCACCTCTTTCCAATTCAATGCATTAAAAACTTGTTTCAGGTATTTAATTTGTTTCCTAAGTTTAGGAGATCATAGAAATTGTAAAATTATTCATTCAAATTAATGGCGGGATTTTAATTTAGTGTAATTTTATGATTGATTTTAGTTTTGTTCTTCATTGTTTTTTGATTTCATTGTATGAAAATTTTGCTGTAAATCTGTTATTTTGTTTTTTTGAGATCTACCCTTTATGTTTTAGCTGAATTTATGAACTGGGTGAATTTCAAAATTTGATTTTTGATGTAGGATTTTGATTGTTTGCAAAAAAGTTTGCGGCTTTAATTGTTACTCCCTCCGCCCCAGTCATTAGTAATTTTTATGAATCGGGTGAATTTCAAAATTTGATATTTGATGTAGGATTATTTAATTTAATTATTACTCCCTCAGTCCTAATAATTTGTATTTTTTATGAACTGGGTGAATTTCAAAATTTGATTTTTGATGTAAGATTTTGTGGGTTGCTATTTGTGAATTTATTTATTTCTTTTAAAAAAGTTTGCACTTTAATTGTTACTCCCTCCTCCCTAGTCATTTGTCTAACTTTATTCATTTTTCGTGAGGGTATTTTAATCAAGGTAAACAAACGATTGAGACATCGATTTTTTTTTCTAAAATTTGTCATTTTGGTAAAATGTTGTGAAATTCATATGATCATTGGCTTTCGATTTTTCAGTGATCTTTTAAAAATTGCTTGTTGTTTGAGTAATTTGTACCTTTTGAATTTGTTGTTACCATATTTGTATATGGAAATAGTAGTAGTGGTGTTTAGAAGAAAATATCTGATTGTGATATAGTACTAAGTTCCACTAATAATTGGTTTTGCTGTTGTTTGTCACAGGTTGTTGGGGGGTTTGATTAGGTGATTATTGTTGATTGAAGGCTGGTCCCTCAATGCTAAATTTCGCCAGGACGAGAACTCAACCTAGAAACGGTAGATCTTTGCCTCTAGTAGGTATGTACTATGTATCCTTCAACCTCGTATTTTCTTTATATTCCTCGTATTTTTTTATATTCCTTGTATAGTTGTGTTTACCGTAATTATTTTCTTCTTAATATCATATTTTGTTGTCTAAATGTCTAAAGATATATCCGGCTTTGTTTGGTTACCCACTCGTGAGTTCTCAGGTCATTCGTTAGATAATGTCGTTTTCAAATTGAGTGAGTCTTGCTTGTTACTCCCTCTGTCCCAGTCAATTGTTATCTATTGCCTTTTTTGTGAGGGGGATTCCAAACATAGATAACAATTGATTGGGACTTAGGGAGTATAACTGAACTGCTCGACTCATTTAGCTCATTATACCCTATATTGCCGGAGTCAGTTCTTATCAAAGTAGTTCTAAATATCTCCTTTGATAAACACTCGACATGTATTAAAATATCATAGTCAAATACTCAAATGTTCACCTTGGTGAAGTTCAAACTGAATTGAGTTAAGTTGAACCAGATAGAATTTAATAGACATCAAAGAACTAAATGTGGAAAACAAAACTATGGCCTATGGGGGATGGTTAACTCATCAGTGGCGACTTGTTACATTTTACGGGTCGCCTAATAATGTGAGTGGCCCAGTGTCACACCCGTATTTTAGTTATCTGTACAACAATTTTATATGTAAGGGTTTTAATTTTGAAGTCATTATCTGATATGTTTCTCTTTTATCTTCTGTGAGTAGGCATGGATTTTGCTGATTCGAAGCGAAAGGGCAATGTTATAGGAAAGATACTCGTAGCAACTGGATTATTTGCATTTTGCCTTCTTATGGTTAAACAGGCTCCAACTTTTAACACCCCAAGTCATGTAAGTTAATCACTGTTTCTGTTTTTCCTGCTGTAGTAGATAGTTTTCTATTAAGTCGATGGACTTGCTTCTATTTTGATGCATGATAAATGACATGATACTTCTATTAAGAGCCTTTTGGAGTTCAGCTATCTAGGACAGAAGGAAATCTGAAAACATTTAAAATCTTGCCAATTTATCATAAAACGACAACGAGAAAAACGCACCCATTGCTAGAAGGACTTTCGCAAATGACAGGGTTGGGTCATACGTTGCCTTACGCTTGTGTTAACAACACAAAGAGGTTGCTTTTGGATGAACCGGAAAGGAAATTGCAGAGAATGAGTTGCTTCGAGTGACTGCTAGGTTACAATAAAATAAGTGCAGCCAATTTAGTGAGAGATTTAATTTATTCTATCATAATCCATAACCAAAATAATTTTTTCCTCCACTGAACCAAAGGATTTGATTTTTTTCCATATTTCCAATGGAGCCAAAGATTCGATACTCTTTGATTTTGGATTACGATGAAATAAATCAAAATGGCTAACTAAAGTGGCTCCCCCCTACCTCGCAATTTGCGGGAGCCATTGAGGCACCGGGGTAATTTTATTGTATTGGAGTAATGAAAACTTTAACTTGAACTACATTTTTAAAATTATTTAAGGGAAACAGTTTTCACCAGCCTGAGCTTCTATTTTTCTGTGAGTGTTTCTCTTTTCACTTGTCAGATTTTTCGAAAGCACGATCACATGTTCACTTTGAGGGATTGCCAATGTTTTCCTCTCTTGAGGCTGTACTGGATTCTGTAATGTTGAAATAATTCATTGACATCTATTGTGCTTACATCTCTATTTCATTTCTAATTTTCCTCCAGTTTTCCCGCCATGAAGCTGGTGTAACTCATGTCCTAGTTACTGGAGGTGCTGGCTTTATTGGTTCTCATGCAGCATTGCGACTTTTAAAGGACTCATATCGAGTGACCATTGTGGTACCGTTCCCTTCCCATCTTTTTATTCACTGCCTATTCAATCAACCCATCAACCCGTGTTTCTCATAAAAGGCTTGTTTATCAGGACAATCTTTCTCGTGGAAATCTAGCTGCCGTTAAGATTTTGCAACAGCTGTTTCCAGAACCGGGAAGACTTCAGTTTGTATATGCTGATCTGGGAGATGCAAGTGCTGTATCCTTTTCTTGGGTTGCATTTATCGAGTTTTTATTTTATTTTTTATTTTTAAATCAAATCTATAATATGATTTTTGTAGCTCTAAGTTGAAGCCCATTCCTTGGTAATTAGATCCAATACTCTTCTTATATGTGGATTTTCCCCTCTGGACGTATCTGAATCAAAATACGAAGATCAAATTAAATTTATAATATGCTGTCTGTCTGTCTGTCAGTCTGTCCAAGAACTATGTAGAATTTGATTATCTATTGCACTTCCTTAACGGTAATGTCAGGTGAACAAACTTTTCTCAGAGAATGCCTTTGATGCCGTGATGCATTTTGCTGCAGTAGCTTATGTTGGGGAGAGCACTATGGACCCTCTTAGGTATTTCTTATACCATCCAACATCTCAAGATGATTAGTTTACTCCCAAATTAAGGATTTACGGATCTATTTATGGATCAATAAGGTTTTGTGTTCTTATTTTTTGTATCTGATAGCTAGCTGAAAAAGCTTCCTTGTCTTTGTGGTCCGTGTCTTGTTGGTCATTTTTGTAAAACTAAGGCCTAGTTATTGTTCTCTTTTGGTCAGATACTATCACAATATCACATCGAACACAATGGGAGTGTTGGAGGCAATGGTAAAGCATAAAGTAAAAACATTGATATATTCTAGTACATGTGCAACATATGGTGAACCTGAGAAGATGCCCATTATCGAGGTTACTCCACAGGTAATAAAAATTAAGAAATTTCCACTACTTATAGAGACTTATAGTCTTTCTTTCAGTTCACGATTTTGATGCGCTTAAGGATTTCTTGGCAGTTTGAAAGTCTATGGCTCTATGCCTAACCCTATCACATGCTTATTTTGACACTGGTCCAGGTTCCAATCAACCCATATGGAAAAGCTAAGAAAATGGCCGAGGATATGATTTTGGATCTCACCAAGCAAAACACGGACTTAGCTGTTATGATCCTAAGGTTTTGTTTTTTTTATATCAAATAACCAAGAATTTTAATTTGCATTTTTTTAAGGGTTTTGGTTGTTATTTAATGCTTTATGAAACATTTCAAAATAGTTATTTAAGCAGCTCCAGTTATTGACTTTTGCTTGGTGTTGTTATAGTTCAATTGCTGTGCTCAGTCTATTCAGCGTGTCATATGCCTGTCATTTGAATGAATGAAAGCTGTTGAAGTAATAGGACTTTATGTTACGTCCGGATTTCCCTTTGGCTGCATATCACGTGTCAAGTGTCAACACAACACAAATTCCAACACAGCATGACAATTTGACACATCGTTTTAGACCAAAAATATGATTTTTGTCAGAAAATAGCCATCTCTAACATGCACCCTTTTTGAGTACTTGAATTTGAGATTGCGTAACATAGCTCAGGCTGTGCTATGGTATTTGAGTTGGTTTCACAATTTCGGAGTCGCTCTGCTGTTATATCTGACGTGCCTTATTTCGTTGCAATTGACCCTAAGTATGTTGGTGCAGATATTTTAATGTAATTGGGTCAGATCCGGAGGGAAGATTGGGAGAAGCTCCAAGACCTGAATTGCGAGAGCATGGTCGAATTTCAGGTGCCTGTTTTGATGCAGCTCGTGGTATTACCCAAGGACTAAAGGTACGCTTCTTTGTGTTTATGGTGATGGCGTTTTTAAAGTTGTGAAATAACGACGAGTTGTCAGTGTTCTACCTTCATGGGTCACTTAATTTGTTTGGGCTCAGCACTGCATGCTCTTTGCACTCTACCCTTATGGCCTTAAGTATCAATCTCTTTCCTTGCCCAAAAAATGTTGGTCTACTTTGTCGTGGTTTTGCACCTGTTTTCCTTGACTTTAGTTTAATGTTTGGCCATCTTTTAAGATCAGGGTTTCATGTCCCTGAAGTAATTCGGTACGACATTATTTCACTTGTAAAGGGAAAAAAGTTCATTAAAATCTGTAGGCATGAGAAAAATAATAAAACTAATTAGAAGAGTATACTTTTCACTTTAGCCGTGGGAATTCTGGGCTTTACTCATTACTGGATCTTGTTAAAAACACTGACTGATGGCCACTCAACTTATTTGACACTTCACCACGACACTTCTGTACCTCTTTGTAAGCCGAAAACAGAGAAAATTTCTTTGTAAATTAGCCGCGTCTGACACTTGCAATCGAATTGGTGTAAAATAGGCCAATGGCTACGAGCATTAACATCTCCTATATTTGCTGATCAGTTTAGAAAAGAATGCGTTGACTGATGGCTGTAATAAACTAACTGTAGGTAAGAGGAACAGATTACAAAACACCTGACGGCACATGTATACGAGATTACATTGATGTAACAGATCTTGTTGATGCTCATGTTAAAGCTCTTGAGAAGGCAATGCCAGGCAAGGTCGGAATCTACAATGTGGGCACTGGAAAAGGTAATGCGGCGTTTCTTTCAAATTTATCTTAAATTTTAAATGAACCAATAATTCACATTACTGAGTCTCATATAAGTCGTGTTTTAATTTTTTTTTGTGAAATTTTATGATGTTCTAGGTAGTTCAGTGAAAGAATTTGTTGAAGCATGTAAAAAGGCAACAGGGGTAAACATCAAGGTTGAATATCTTCCTCGTCGACCCGGTGATTACGCTGAAGTTTACAGTGACCCTTCAAAGGTCAGGGACGAGCTCAACTGGACAGCGAAGTATAATCTTGAAGAAAGTTTACAGATCGCGTGGAGATGGCAGAAGACCCATCGGGATGGATATGCAACAGCGGCCTAATAGCAACAGTTTATGTCGTTAGCAACCCGCTGTAGGACGGATGCTCATGTTGGATACCCCGACGGTTAGAGATAACTTCTGAGTGGACTATGAAATGGGAGGGATAGAGGCTATTAATATCTTACTTATTGAAGTTATATTTATTGAGTAGGATGAATTAGTTGAGAGCAGTTCAAGATTTGTTAGATCATATGTTTGGCCATTTGTATGATGCAACAATAAAGTGATGGCCTTGGTAGTTAGTAGATGATACGGACCGGTTTTCGCCTGAAGTTTACAAAGTGGAAAATGAAAGTATTGGATGGATTGTTGGTTACTCAAATACTGTATTAGTATAGTATGTCGCCCTAAGAAAAACTTTTGTAGTCCCTAAAATGTTAGTACTTTTTCTCTCGAAAGAGTAATTATTTTGCAAGGCTGTTATATGGTACGTCTTATACAGCAGACGATGTGCTACTCTATAATTTGAACCCTTGGTAAGAAACGAGTATGAATCCTCTTCATTCCGTTACTTCTCAAACTCTCCTAACAAGTCTCGCATGAAGCGATAGTTATAAAGCATAGAAACACAATATTTTTACACCATATAAAGCCGTAATACTAAATGCTCTGTCATACATAGTAGTATAATAAAACTGTCATACATAGTAGTATAATAAAACTGTCTCATACAAGTGTTTACGCGGCTTTATAATTGGCTGCCATCAACAGTAACCTCTTCCCTCCGTTTTCAAAAATCTTCAACTAAATTTGTTTGTCACAATATGTAACCTCGTGAAACGCGCACCATAAATTCAGGAATGATCATACAAATGAGTAAATGACACAACCGTTGCATAAGTACTAGGGGGTAAAGGAGCCGAGCTAAGCTCGAGCTCGGCTCGAGCTCGGCTCGAATTTTTTAGCACGAGCTCGGGCTCGGCTCGAAGCTCGTCGAGCCTAAAAAATTGAAGCTCAAGCTCGGCTCGGGAAAAGCTCGAGCTCGAGCTCATTTTTGTCATTATATATTTTCACTTTCTCACCTTTTAAATCTAACTAAATATAAATACTTTTGAAAAACAACTAAATTATAAAATACTAAAAAATATTATATCATAATATACTTATATAAATGTCTAAATAACATATAATTTGAAATAAAAATAATACTACGAGACCAAACGAGCTTCCGAGCCGAGCCTTATTGAGCTCGGGCTCGGCTCGTATTTAGCCAAGCTCGGCTCGAGCTCGGGCTCGAGTGAGCATAACATTCAAGATATACAATTTCTAGAATGAGAAGGTATCACATCACACATGTAAAACGGTCTATAACTTTTACACAAATTTCAGAATAAGATGGATTTATACCGTAAGACGGTCCATTTTTATAAAAAAATTGTCCATTTAATATTAATAAATAAGTTGTCTTTTTATATAATATGACCGTCTTACACTATTAAACCGAGTTACCGCAACTTTTATGTAAGAAAATCATTCATATGTTCTACGTATGCTTTCCTTATTTATTCATGTATGACAGTATGACACAACCGTTAAATTACATTCTCGGTTATGTACTGTACTATACTTGTATCAACTACGGAGTAAAATTGTCTTCATTTCAGCTCTCCATTTTCAAATTTTAATGCAACAAAACCTATTTTCAGGTATTAATTTTTTTTTGTTTGTTCTCACTATTCTTAATTTTGAAGTTTTTCTAACATAGGAATAGAAATTAATGTTGGATTTTGATGTGGTATTTTTTTTTTTCTTTTGTAAGTTTATGAGGTCAATTTTTTGTAATTGTTTTCCTATAATTTGATGATTAGGGTTCTTTGTGAAATTCTGTACTGCAATTTAAACTTTTTGCATTGTGAAAAGTTGAAATTTTATGAGTTGGGTAATTTTAAAATTTGAATTTTGATGAGGAGTTGTGCATGAATCAATAAAAAAAGGCTGCGTTAATTATTTTTTTTTATTTGTTTGTGTTTATAATTGTGATTTTGGTTGAAAGTTCTAGCTATTTTGATTATGAAATTATGTTTTTTTTTTGTTGAATTTTGTTTATTGATTGAACAATGAGCTTGGTGAATTCAGTGTTCTATAAACAATGTTGGTAATTACAAAAATATGCATAATTTATACTTTATGGTTACTAAATTTGTATATGATTCTGGAATATATGTTTTTTTTTGTTTGTTTTGTTGTGAAATACAGTATCTGACTATGATACAAGGTTATAATCACAATTTCAACTGATATTTGGTTTTGGTGTTGTGCTGGTTGCTGCAGATAATTGTTGATTGAAGACGAGTTTTCCGATGTTAAATTTCGCCAGGACGAGAACTCCGTCCAGAAATAGTAGACCTTTGCCTCTAGTAGGTATGTATTTTGTGACCTTGTAGTTTTTTATGTACCTTGTCTTTGTTATAGTCGTCGTGATGGGTAATGTGTTATTGCTGCTTAAGTATAAGACTTGTTGTCAATTGAGGAGTTGCATGACTTGGTGTAAGATGTGCCATAGAACTTGTAATAACAATGTTTAAATGACTAATAAGGTGGATGACAAATGGGGAAAAAATATCAGTAATGAAACGTGAAACGACACTTACAGTGACGATAATGGATATGAGAAATGAGGCAAACAGTACTAAAACAAGTTAACAACCATTACAACCAGCAAAAAGCTAAACATAAGACCATTAATCATAATCATCTTGTGGCCGGCAATCAACAGTCTTGCATTTTTCCAGCCGAAATTCACAAGGCGTGTTGTAGCCGAAACTTACAATCTGCGTTTCTGCCTCTTGCACACAGTTGATGTATAAATTTAGTCTTAGGAATTTAGGATTCACATTTGTTTCTCTTGAATAAATTTAATATTTGGATATGATGGCTACTGTATTAAAGATACAATGACCGCAGAACAGCCCAAGCGCATCTTATACAAAACTTGCAACTACTGCCTTATGTTTCACCAATGATTTACCCCGTGCGCATGAGCCATTTGCCTTAATCTTCACGCCTTGTTGTTATATGCCGCAGAGTATGCACTTAATAGAGCATTTGATTCACAGATTTTAATCAAATGGCTTGACATGGTTATGTGTGAGCCAGTTTGGATTCAATTGTGCTGAGCGAATTCTACAAATGGGGTAGAATATAGACTGGGGAGTTAGGATGCTTACTTTGATAGGTTGATGTAAACGGCTTGATATGATTATGTGCAAACCAGTTTGGATTCAGTGGGGTTGAGCGAATTCTGCAAATGGGCTAGAATATGGACTAGGGAATTAGGAGGCTTAGTTTGATAGGTTGATGTAAACAGAAAGGTGGTAGTTTCCCTTTTGCGGAATGAAGTTGTCCAGAGGTGAGAGCTGGGGTACCCCATTTGAGCGTCTTTCAGGCTTTCACTGAAATTTCTTGTTGTGAAGTGAAACACAGAGCACCATTGGTGTATACAACCAAGATGCTCAATTTGCCCCTTGAGTAAGCTAGAAGCCATCCCAGTAGTGAGTTCTCGGGTCAATGGTTAGACACCCATTTATTTTTCTCTTTATTAAATTATAACTTGCCTGACGTACCAGAACTTATTTTTTTTTCTAGCTTATGAAACCCGTTTAACGTCGTAGTCATTTCATAACAGAATAGCTGCCAAGGTCAATTTAGATGAAGTGCTCGACATGTATAATTATTATAGTTATTTATCTCCAGCGAATTGAAAACCGTTTTGTTACTTGTGTTGAACTAAGTAGATTTGAATAGAAACCAAACTTGATGTGAGAAACAAGGGCTATGGAGGGCGTTCAAATCATTGGCGGCCACTTGTTATAATTGCTTAAGTGGCCTAATGTATTTTCCTAGTTATATATACAACAATATGTAAACACTATCATATTTGGTGTAATTATCTGATATGTTTCTTTAATATCTTCGTTGAGCAGGCACGGATTTTGCTGATCCGAAGCGAAAGGGCAATGTTATAGGAAAGATACTTGTAGCTACTGGATTAATTGCCTTTTGCCTTCTTATGCTTAAGCAGTCTCCAGCATTTAGTAGCCCCAGCCATGTACGTTTATCACTGTCTTTGTACATCTTTCTGCAGTAGACAGTTGTATATTCGTTGGTAACCATGGCTCTCGATTCATGCATTTTTTTTCCATTTTATACGAGATTGTCGCTTCTGTGGTTATGAACTTTGCTGCTATCGTATTTTAGTATTAGTTGATTGAACTCAATGAAATCTGTCCGTCAGTACTTCTGAAGGGATTTTGTAGTGTTGAGGTGTCATTCAATGTGATATTTTTTTTTTCAATGTCATTTATTTTTGTCTTTATTACTAATTTCCTTTCAGTTTTCCCGTCATGAAGCTGGTGTAACTCATGTCCTAGTAACCGGAGGTGCTGGCTACATTGGTTCCCATGCAGCATTGCGACTCCTAAAAGACTCGTATCGAGTGACCATTGTGGTATCTTTCTCTTCGCATCTTCTAATCGCCCACTTGTCAATTAATCTGGAGGTTTACATGAAAATTTTGCTGATTTGTCAGGACAATCTTTCTCGTGGGAACCTAGCTGCCGTTAAGATTTTGCAACAGCTGTTCCCAGAACCCGGAAGACTTCAGTTTGTATACGCTGATCTGGGGGATGCCAGTGCTGTATCCTTTTAGGGTTGCAATGAAGATTTTTTTTGTGGCCGCTTTATTTGAGAGCTCGCTCCTTGTTAAATGAAACCATATGGTTTTTGCACTCTTCCTTTGGAAGTATATAAATCTCACACATGGTTCAGAAGTAAGTTAATTACCCAAAGAGCGAGGCTGTGTACATCAGACACCTCGTCCCCCATCCCCACCTCCCACCTCCCACCCTCAAGCCATTTACAGTTGCTTATCTATTACACTTCCTTAATGTAAATACCAGGTGAACAAACTTTTCTCAGACAATGCCTTTGATGCTGTGATGCATTTTGCTGCTGTTGCTTATGTAGGAGAGAGCACAATGGACCCTCTTAGGTATTTGAATTTCTTATTTCAGTTGTCTTTAAGTATATCACAATGACGAGTTTACCCAAGAGCGAGGCTGTATACATGTACATCCGATTCCTCACCCCCACCCCCACTTCCCACCCTCAAGCCATTTACAGGAGCCCTTGAGACACTGCAGTAATGTTGTTGCTATTGTATATGATAGTCCTAGTTTGTAAAGCTAAGGTCTTTCCTCTGTTGTGATTTTGGCCAGATATTATCACAATATCACGTCAAATACGTTGGTAGTATTGAAGGCAATGGTAAAGCATGGGGTGAAAACATTAATATATTCTAGCACATGTGCAACATATGGTGAACCTGAGAAGATGCCCATCGTCGAGGTCACTCGACAGGTAACGAAACTACTGAAGCTTGGAGTATTGGACTAATTACTGATTGTCTATGTCCTGTAAAATCCAATATCTAGCCTATAATGTGCTTATTCTGCCACTGGTTCAGGTTCCAATCAACCCGTACGGAAAAGCTAAGAAAATGGCTGAAGATATGATTTTGGATCTCACTAAGCAAAATAAAGACTTGGCTGTTATGATCCTAAGGTTGTTTTTTATGCAATGTTTGTTTACCAAAGGTTGTTTTATTTCATTTTATCAGGACCTTTTTATTCTTAAAACATTTTTGTGCTTCGGTGAAAATGTGAAATATTAGAAAATTATTTTATTTATTTATTCATTTTCAATGGTGCCAAAGACTCATTACTCTTTATTTTATTTATTTATTTCATTTCCAATGGAGCCAAAGACTCCTTACTCTTTGGTTCTGGATTATGATGGAATAAAGCAAAATTGCTCACTAAACTCGCTGTGCTTCTTTCCATTGTGAAATTACAGTTCTTCAGTACACTTCTCGATGCAATTTTCATCTTGGGTCATTTGGAAGCAGCCTCTATTGCCTCTTTGTGTTGTTAACAGAAGGCCACAAGAGTAAGGTTGCGTATGTCCGACCCCTCCTTACCCGCAATTTGCCGGAGCCATTAAGGCACTGGGATAATGTTGCTGTTTACTCCCTTCGTCCCGGTTAATTGTTTACCTTTTTCATTTTAGGGCGTGTCATTTATTTGTTTACCTTTTTATATTAGGAAGCTTTTTTATGAGTAATTTGATCATACACCTCCATCAGGGTCCACTTGTCATCCACTAACAACCACCATAAATGGTCCCCTCCCCTCTCCTTGATCTTTGTGCCAAAACCGAAGGTAAACAAATGACTGGGACTAAGGGAGTAAATATTTATCTCATTTGTTGTGTTCAGTCATTTTAACTACTTATACTTGTTGTGGGCTTCGACATGTCTGATCAAGTTTTCAGTTACTCCCATCTCTATCTTATACTACTACTCATACATGAAGTTTCATTTTACTTACTTTCTATTGGTCTAGTACTAACTACTACCTACCCTACTGAGCGCTGATCCCACTGTTGTGGAATAACTTGTGGCAAAGAACTCAGATTACCATTGATGTTCATCACCTTAAACCTCACCTATCGTCTTTTATACTTTCGTTTACCATTCGTGAGTTTCTCTCTTACCTTTCCTGTAGCTTTCTATGTAAAACATTCCATATCATGCGGTGTATTAGCTTCCTCCAGAAATGTAAGACAGAAACTTTGGTAAGGTGAGCCAAAAGAAAATAAAAATAAATAAAGATAAAAAAGACTATTGTTGAGGTTTAGGGCTGTGAATATTAGTGCTCATTTGATGTTACAGTTTATAACACAATTTATTCCACAATAATGGTCTAGGTAGTACTAGACTAACAACAATATTACCCCAGTGCCTCAAAGGCTACCGCAAATTGCGGGGTAGGGGAGGGGGTCTGATGTGCGCAACCTTACCCTTGTGTTAGCAACACAAAAAGGCTGTTTCTGAGTGTCCTAGACCATGTGTACTAAATGAGGATAGAGGAGTAACCCCTAGTTATGTGGTAAATGTTATTCCTACTACAATGCAAAGGAAAGGACAATTCATGTATGCCTTGTACTATCTCACTACTTTAAGTAGAGTGTATTTTTTCTGACGAACTTGAATCCATCTTTCTTATACAGATATTTTAATGTAATTGGGTCAGATCCGGAGGGAAGATTGGGAGA
>VHZZ01002069.1:69080-81820 GCA_009801015.1 Silene noctiflora
AGTTCATTCTAAACTAATTGTTGATTTTCCTATATATATACACTTCATAGTAAATAAAAAGTTAAAATATTATATTACGTCAATGTAAGGCTCTGCTCTTTTGGGCTGATACTGTCTGAACTTCACTTAACTTAACTTAATGGAGATGAACTTAACTGAATTGAATTTAATGGAGCTGAACTGAATTGAAATAAGAGTTAATTTATGAAGAGAAGAGCTGAACTGAACTAAATGAAGTTGAACTGAACTAAATAGAGCTGAAATTAAGTTCAAAAGAACAGGGCGTAAGTACTCCATTTGTCCTATTTTTTTTTTCTTTTTTTTTATTCATTCAAAACTGATTGTTGAATTTCCTAAATATATACTCCATAGTAAATAAAAAGTATAGATACTACATAACTCCTATTTAAGTAATTCCTCTGCCATTTTTTTGTCATCTTTAAGGTTAGATTTTGTCATTTATTGTGACGTTTCTATACCAAGTAATCTTATCATCCGTCTATATCATGTTAATATATCTAAAGAAATTAATATCTTAGATCTTAATTCTTAAAATTATTCTCTTTATTTATTCCAATTTTATAATCCCTTGTTCTCGAAGTCATCCCATATTAGGCACATTGCAATTCACTTACGTGCGTTAATTATGTTAAGCTCGTAAAAGTTTTAATGTTAGAGATGATTAATTACATAACCTAMAATTTTATTATTCTAATTAAGTTAGGAAAATTGTAAATAATTAATTTTATTTTTCTAATTCTAATAGAAAAATCGTAAATAATTAATTAGCTCCTAATTCTAATAGAAAAAGTTTAAATAATTTATTTGAAGTGTTTTAAAAAARTTGGAGACTACCACGTCGCTCGAAAAAAGCCTCAAATATATATTTATATTGATTATTCTCTCCTGATACCCACCATCCTACTGACGCGTCATAAGAGTACTTCCAGCCAGCATCAACCTTAATCCATATGAATTGA
Source organism: Silene noctiflora (assembly GCA_009801015.1). NCBI lineage: Eukaryota > Viridiplantae > Streptophyta > Magnoliopsida > Caryophyllales > Caryophyllaceae > Silene > Silene noctiflora. The sequence continues at coordinate 70,061 of VHZZ01002069.1, forward strand.
CATCCCTCTTTCCCAATGAAGAAGAACGGTTGATGAGAGTCTACGCTTAAGTTGCAGTCCTCTACCCCTAGATGTTCCCCCTCCTTAATCATTCTGTCCTTCCGTTCCTTGAACTCAGAAGCCATCCTAATCGTCTTCATATGCTGCTCCCTTAAGTTAAAAAACCATTCTGGACTGAAGGACTTTCCATGGAAACGAATACCATTTCTCACAATCCATAAGCACCATAAAGTAATAACAAATTGCGCAATGCGACACGGTGCGTCTTCCAATTTTTCCAGAAACTTAATCCATTTGATAATCCACTCCTTAATTCCTAAATGGGTATCATTGACAGCATTAATCCCCAGATTTGATGTCAGCCACACCCTCCTAGCTATTGGACAATCCCGGAACAAATGTTCCAATGTCTCAATCTCATTTTCCTCTTGATAACACAACTGGCAGTAGTGGTCAATAGCGATTTGCCGCCTAGCAAAGCCTTCCCCCGTGGGCATTGTATCAGTAATAATCTTCCACAAGAAAACCTTTAGATTTGGAGGCAAAGGCAATCGCCATAATTTTGATTTACAGAACAATCTTCCCCCTTCATTTAAGCGTCTCTTGTCCTTTTCTGTAGCGTTCTTTTCCATGTACTCCCCAAAAATTACCCCATAACCACTCTTCACAGAGTATTCCCCATTTTTCGTATGCTTCCAATAGAGTTCATCCTTATGCCTTGTGTCACACCTTGGAATTGCCAGAATTTTATTAACCGAATCTTCACAAAAAATCTCACGAATCCGGTTCTCATCCCAGCTTCCATCGTCTAATTGTAGATCCCTAACTTTTAAATTTCGTAAATGGACAAAACTTGTAGAAAAAAGCTTATTTCTAGGTTACGGGATCTCTCCATTCATCCATTTATTAGACCAAACATTCAAAGATGACTTAAATCCTGGTTTCCACCCCACATTATCCATAATCACCCTCATACCACAAAGAATGCTTTTTGCCCCCCCAAGACAAGTGTCTTGTTGAACGCCGAGGCGTCATTTGTAAGACCCCGTTCGGCCCAAAAAGCTTCTTCTTGAAAACAGCACAAAACATCGTATTGTTACTAGAAACCACCTTTCATAGATGTTTCATTAAAAGCGCTTGATTAAGGCATACAATGTTACGAATCCCCAGACCTCCGTCACTCTTACAAAGGCTCAGAAAGTTCCTCGTGCACCAGTTGGTAGAAGTACCTAATCGACATTCAGTCCACCAAAATTGTGACAAGAGAGTATTGATCCTCCTTGTCACACTTACCGGTATTTTAAATACCGATAGAACATAATTAGAGATATTGGAAAGAACAGATAAGATTAGGGTTAAACGGCCAGCTGATGATAAGAACACTCCATTCCACGACGATATTCTTTTAGTCACATTCTCAATGATCCCCCTGAAAAAATCTTTCTTGGAACCTTGCATGTCCGCCGGTAGTCCCAAGTATTTACCAATACCATTATTTCTCTTAATTTTGAAAATCCTCAAACATTTTCTTACTGTGGATAATTTAGTATTAGGGCTAAATAAAATACCCGATTTTTCCTCATTTATCTGTTGTCCCGATACAAAGCAGTAGTCATCCAGTATATTTTTAAGGTTGCAAATAGATTCCTCATTATCACGAATGAAGAAAATCGAATCATCCGCAAAGAACAGATGAGTCAAAGGAGCAACACCACGACAGATTTGCAATCCTTCGATCCGGCCTTGTTGTCTTGCAACATCTACACTTGAAGATAGGGCCTTCGTACATAAGATAAACAATAATGGAGATAGAGGATCCCCTTGTAGTAGACCACAAGAAGGCCGAAAGAGTGGTAGCGGAGAGCCATTACAAAGGACCTCATACATAACAAAGGTGACACAATTCATAACCAAATGAACAAACTTCTCAGGAAAGCCAAACCTCTGTAAAACCATCTTCAGAAAATCCCAACGGACCCGATCATACGCCTTACTCATGTCCACCTTTAAAGCTAAACTACCCTTTTTTCCTCGTTTTTGGCCGTTGATGACGTGAATGGCTTCATGCGCTAGCAAGATATTATCACTTATGTGTCGTCCTTGTAGAAAAGCATTTTGAGAATTGTCTATCAAGTACTTCATGATCCTACCCAGACGGTTGGTGATACATTTGGTAATAATTATCATGAAGACATTACATAGACTAATAGGTCGATAATCTGACACGGATTCCAGGTTCTCACATTTTGGGACTAGAGCTATAAAAGTTCGATTTATCTCACGAAGCACCATACCCGAATTCAAAATAGATAAGGCTGCCTGAGTAAAATCCTTTTTGACCAAATGCCAACACTTATGATAGAAAATCCCCGGAATTCCATCCGGTCCCGGAGACTTAAGTGCTCCCATCTGGAATACCGTTCGTCTAACTTCCTTAGCCGTATAAGGTCGTTTCAAAGAATCAACATCATCAGCAGAGACAAATTTCGTGGTGCATTGCAGGAAGTCCTTAATAACATCATTAGAAGGAAAAGATTGCATACTATTCCCTGGATTATAAATCTCCATAAAATGCTTCTGAAAAGCATCACTTATCACCATCGGATCGTAACTCCACAATCTTTCCTTATTCTTGATTGCATGGATAAAATTACGTCCTGCACGGCCTTTGACCCAGTTAAAGAAGAAGCGGGTACAAGCATCACCCTCAACCGTCCACCTAACCTTTGCCCGTTGGCGCCAGAAACACGCAGCAGCAGTAGCAAAACTTCGAACTTCTTTATTAACCTTGGTGTACTCCTCATCTTCTCCATCTATAATCGCTTTATTCATACCTCGTTCCAGTTTCACATCAAAATCATCCCATTTCTGCTTCCATTCCTGTCGCTTGTCCAGAGTCCATTTCTTAACACATTTTCTAACCCTTGAAAGCTTCCTTGTCACCCTAAAAGCCAGAGACCCAATATCATTTCCAAGCCACGCTTCCTTAATTAACATTAAACATTCGTCCTATTCCAAAGACCATGCCTCCAATTTGTAAGGTTTCATCTTGAGATTTTTTATGAGATTTAAATCCAACTCAATTGAAGCGTGATCCGAAATCTGAATTGGATAGAGCTTGATACCTGTATTTGGGAACAATGAAAACCAAATTTTTGATGCCAAAGCTCTATCAATACGTTCGTACACCCTCTTCGATCCCTTACGATTGTTACACCAAGTAAAACGCGGACCCTTGAAGGGTATATCAAGAAGTTCATTACGAATTCGCCATTCAGTAAAATCCGTCGCTCCACTTATTGTATTCTTATTTGCACTTAACTTATCACAAGCATACTCCACTTGGTTGAAATCCCCAACAATGAGGAAAGGATGATCGAAAGATTGAAGCCAATGTTCCAATTCCCCTAAAACCATGTTTCTCGAAGTACTCTTCGGGTCACCATAAAACAAAACAAGGTACCATAACAAGCCGTCATATTTTTCCACTAGAAAGATGATAAAGTGCGTACAAGACGTTACAAAAGAAAATTTCGTCTCCTTACGCCATCCTACCCATAGCCCACCCGAGGTGCCACTATCATTAACACTAACAAACTTAAAAAACCCACAAAGCCTAAAAAGTGGATTAACATGCTCCCCATTACACTTAGTTTCCATTAGAAAAACAAAGTCATAAAAACTACTATTCATAAGTGCCCTAATTTTAGGAATTGTAGGGAATAGGGCATTATTTAGTCCCCTACAATTCCAAATCAGACCCATCATTTGGAAGGAGGAGGTTGAGATTGGCCAACCTCCGCAAAGCCATCTTGTTTCATCACCATATCATCAGAAGAGGCACTGGACTCCGTAATGTCCAATTCAACCACACTCACTTTGAACCCAGCTTTCCTTGTCTCAGTCCGCTTAATCAGAGGTCCTTCACGCACACACTGCCTTTTAGCCAGATGGATCAAATATTGCTTGGCCTGGGAAATAGAAGCAACAACAGATGCAGGGACTAGATCATCGGACAACTCAGTACAACATTTCCTCTTTCTCGCCCTCACCACAGCTTCCTTATGAGCAGCACCAAAAGCATCTTCATGATAGCAGTCAACAAGTCCTAAAAAGCCATCAGAAAGATTCCCAGAGAATTTTTCTTCATCCCCCAAGCTCGCTATAAGCTTGGACCTGTTACCCACAGCAGGCAGATTAAACATCCCTTCTCCCAACACTCTTTCGTCCCTAGCCCTAGCCATAGCTTCAGATTGATGCAGTAGAACTTCAGAAGAGACCCCAGTAATGGGTTTCTTAGCATCTGAAAATTCCTTAAAAATAGCTGCCAGAGGTTTGAGAGAAGAAGATCCAGCAGCAATCTCCATATCCTTTCTAAGAATAGCACCAAAAGATAAGTTTACAGGAATAGAGCCAATAAGAACTGAGTCTTCCCTTAGGGCCAAAGTAACCTCTACAAAACCCCCAACATTCAGCTGCAGCTCAGTGTTAACTTCAGTACCTGCCTCAGAAGAAATCAAATTAATTGCCAGATCATGCCTAAAATCTGAAGAATCCTGAGAACTATTGCCATCAAAGTCCACCCTGTAACTGGATGAATCATCAGTTATTGGATCAGGAGTCAGAGATTCATCAGAACTGATATGGATAACAGTATTATTGTTATCCTCCATAAAAGCATCACCATCCCCAGCCCCTCCATGCACATTGTTGAGGTTTTCATCTGCTTGGAAATGATAAGTGACAGGTAGACCCATTGGTGGTGGATCAAAAGTTTGATTGTAGCCACGGTGATCATCCTCTATTCTGGCCCATTCTACATCACCTTCAATTCTGGTAAGAATAGCTTCTTGAACTCGCAAGTCACGATCTAGAACTCCCCTTGGAATACCTGGCCCAATAAACATTTGATAAGGGTCATTCTCAGGCAACAAAGGTACATGCCTCTTAGCTGTAGTCCTTGTGGAACCATTATTAATCTCATTAACATGCTGATCAAAGTCTTTGCCCACACTCTGAAATTCCTCTTCATTTGTAGCACCAGTATCAGTACCATTGCCAAGCCAACCCCCATTTCCAGAGTCATTATTTTTAGGTATCACATTGCCTCCCTCATCCAAGCCCATATCAGATAAAGCACCTTGAACTCTACTATCATAACCCTGTCCATTAACAACCCCATTACTTGGACCCTCTCCTGGTCCCCTCTGTGATCTCTGATTTATACCAAACCCATTATTTATATCCTGCATGACAACCTCAGCATACTCCCTTATCCCCCCAGGTTGGATTCCCTGCCCCTCGCCACCCATACCCTGGCCCACATTGAATAAGACTGGGCCAACAAATGGTTGGGAGGTGACTGCAAAGGTCATACCAGGTAAGATACGCCCCCCTAGAGTTGTTCTTAAATCAAAATCCACCAAGTGTTCCTCCTCCTCTCTCATACGCACATTACTAGGTCTAGGTGAACTCCTTAACTTAAACCTAGACGAAACAAATTTTGTAGTTGAGGGAGTAGCCCTTAGGTCTATGTTGAATGTGTGGTTACTCTGTGCTTGGAAAAAAACAAAGCCCTTCTCCACCATACGGTCCATCATCCCATTAATACTTGAAACTATAGTCATCAAACTTTCGCGACATTGTGATCCCTTATGTCCTATCTTACCACATTTGATACAATATTTAAAAATTTCTTCATACCTAAATTGGACCCATAGAAGATACCCTCCATCCATAGCCAAAAAGAAGCCTGGAACCAGAGGTTCATTGAGTTTGATACATACCTTCAGCCGTAGATAATCATTTGGAGGTACAAGATGAAAAAGCTCAACCATAAACTGATGACTAAGTAACTTCCCTGCAACCTCCGCCACATGCATGGTTAGATATTCAAATGGGACTCCACAAACACAAACCCACATCTCCGCATAAGGAAACCACACTGTTCTTGGTACCGTATCCGGATACCATCGTGAAAAAACCATCAAAGCACCATCCATAGAAGTAGTACTCCTCAGCAGCAACCCCTCCATATCCTCTACCAACTCACAGTGCAACACATATACTTCACCCATACGAAACGCTGTGATTTGTCCCCTTGTTTCCCACTTCCTTCTTATGATATCATTTACCTTATCTGCATGAAACAAGCGATAATCTACCATAAAACCCAGGGTACAATTGCCTCAAATTCCCTTGACTGTCCTAAATGAGCCGGATCAATATTAATGACGCCTCCACTTCTTGGATAACGCTAGATATTCGCATGCAACTGATTCATTGGATTGAACTCAGCATGAAGGTGAGGTTAATGAAAGGGCTGATGATTGTAGAAGTTCTGATGCACATCATTTTGACCCTTCACTTGCCCAACCCCAAACCTACCAAATTGATGTTCAAATTCCATAGCCAAAAACAGCAGTAAAGAGATTTGTATTTGAATAAAAGAAGAAGATTTAAGACAAGAAGAACTAGTGAATGAGTGTCAAAGTCCTTCCAGACCCCCAATAAATAGGGGAAGAAAAAACCCTAAACCACTCAAGGAACCTGAGACGTTGACAACGCTCCCAATCCAGAAAGAGGAAGAACAACAGGATTGGTAGCAGAACTTCGAAAAGCTGGAAAGAAAAGCACCCCAATAAAATTCCCAGTTCAACAATGATTAGATAATATTCTCAGAAGAAAGCTGGATTTTGTACAGCTTAATGTGTTAATTAGGTTAGGATTGTCAGAAAAAGTTGATTAGGGTAAAAGAAAACCAATTAGATTGCTGGAAATTGAAGAGTTTTTGATGTTTTTGAGAAACGCATTGGAAGTTGAAGGGAAGCACGTGCTCTCTCAAAAGAGAGGAAAAGCTCTCTCTAGAAGAAGAGAGAGAAGTTTTTAATTACTAGTCCTAACGACTACTATTAACATTGCATGCTTGAAAGTACATTCTTCCTTCAGTTATATGCAAATTCAAGAACGGTTAGAATGGCCAAACAAAAACCATTTTTTTACGCCTTTGTCTCAGTCAATTGTTTACATATTCCATTTATGGCTGTTATGCGTAGTGTTTACGTTTTGCTCAATCAGTCTCCTCGCCAATTCACACCCTAGACACCAGACTCACCATTGAGTACAACCTCGCTCATCTCTAAAACCAATAAGCCACCATTGCACCCACCTCAAAAATGTTTAAATCAACATTGAATTCTCCTTATTAAAATCTATACTCATTCGGTCCTCAACTCCTCATCCACTTTTGAGATCAACTGTAACCAACCCAAATTTTGAAACCATAAAATTTAGTTCAACGGATCGTGTCACCATGTTTCGGCAATTGTCGTAGCAGTATAGCAAGATTAAAGAAGGGAGTCTTAAACTCTGTTTGGTAAAAAATTACCTAGATTCAATTTTAGTGAATGTGGGTTAAAGTGACCAATCTAATGCAAAACTAAATACTGCTTACGCGAACGAAGAAAGTAAGAAATGGAAGTCGGTAAATAACGCAACTAGATGTTGACGCGGAAAAACCAACTTGGGAAAAACTATGAGGAGTCGTAATCCCACCAATTCACTATAATTCAAATAAAATATTGCAGTAGATTAGCTCAAGTTACCAAATTCCAATCAATTATTATTGAGTTTATGATTAATGCAGGAACTAGAAGACATAGCAAGAAGTAGTTAGAAATTGAGAGAAATTGTATTTTGTATTAATTGTGATAAATCTTCCTACAAAGACTCAGTTGAATATATAAAATGTGTACAATTAGCAACAAGAGTAATACACACTAGATAACATGAAGCTGGATAAAAGAGTGCTTCTAGTATTAGACTAGAAACACTCTTTTATGACTGATGCTGTGTTGCCAGCTTTTTTTTCTTCAACTTTGGATTATAGATCTTCTTAGCTTGTACTATTGCATTGTTGGTTGAGCCATTGCATTTATCTTTGTTATTATCTTTTCTACACCCTCCTCAAGATGAGAGTGGAGTTGTGATGAAACTTTCATCTTGGACAGTAAATATTTATGTTGAGCAACAGGACATGACTTAATGAAAATATCTGCTACTTGTTCCTTTGTGTTAACATAGGATGTAGTCATAAGGCCTTGTCGTATTTTCTCTCTAATGAAGTGACAGTCAACCTCTATGTGTTTGGTTCTTTTATGATAGACTGGGTTGGCTGCAATGGCCAAGACAACCTGATAGTCACACTTGAGATGGGCAGGACCAAGGTGCTTGAGACCTAAGTCCTGAAGAAGTTGAACCAACCATGTAACCTCACATGTGGTCATGGCCATGGCTCTGTATTCTGCTTCAGCAGAAGATCTTGAGACCACTGATTGTTTCATGGACTTCCAAGAGATAGGTAAGTTACCAAGAAGAATGCAATAGTCAGTAGTTGATCTTCTACTGTAGGCACATGAGGCCTAATCTGAATCACAGTAGGCTGTGAGGTGAGCTGCATAATTGCTTGCAAAGAAAATCCCTTGATTTGGATTTGATTTGAGGTATTTTAGTACCCTTCTAGTAACCTGTATGTGATCAGATGTAGGAGCTTGTAGGAACTGACTCAGTAATTGAACTGAGAAGGCATTGTCAGGTCTTGAGATAGTTAACTAGATGAGTTTGCCAACCAGTTGTCTGTAAGTGTCAGGATGAGGGAGATGAGTTCCTTTCCCTGGTTCAAGCTTGATAACATGGTTCATAGGTAGTTGGATAGCCCTGGACTTATCAACCCAAAATGTTTTGAGGAGATCTAGAGTGTACTTCTTCTGAGATACAAATATACCAGCATCACTTCTTTCAACTTCCAACTTTAGGAAATAAGACAGTTCACAAAATTCCTTCATATGAAATGATAAGTTGAGATGTTATTTCAGTGCTTGAATTTCAGAAGGAGAGTCTCCTACAATCACCATATCATCAACATAGATGAGAACTATAGTGGTGAGCTCATCTTGTTGTTTGATGAAAAGTGAATGATCAACATGAGATTGCTTGTACCCATAGGTGAGAAGGGCAGTGGATAATTTATAAAACCATTGCCCAGGAGCTTATTTAAGTCCATAAAGAGACTTCAACAATTTGCATACTTTTCCTTCAACATCTTGATTGAGACACTTCCCCTGTCCTGTAATGGTTAGAGTTCCATCACAATACCCCTGTGGCATTTTTATATAGACATCTTCAACAAGGTCTTCATGAAGGAAGGCATTAGCCACATCCATCTGGTAGGTTTCCCAGTTGTTGATGGCTATGACAGCAAGTAGAGATCTTACTATTGACATCTTGGCCACTGGTGCAAAAGTTTCCTCATAGTAAATGCCATACAATTGTCTGAAACCTTGGACCACCAATTTGGCCTTGTGTCTTTCTATGGACCCATCTGAATTGTATTTAGTTTTGTATATCCATTTGCATCCTATAGATTTTCTGTCCTTGGGCAAATCAGTGATTGTCCAAATATGATTGTCATGGAGGGCCTTCAATTCAAGATTCATGGCTTGAATCCACTTTGGCTCCTGAATAGCTTCCTGATAAGTGAGTGGCTCTGCAACAGTGGTGATTGCACTGACATGACCAGCAAATGGTCTATGAAGATGCAGTTGGACAACATTAGCAACAGTGGTAGGTGCCATGATAGGATTGTTGACAATATAGTCCTTAGTCCACTTAGGAGCCCTTCTGTCCCTGCTTGACTTGGTGTGAGTGTCAGTTGGTGCAATGGGTGCAAGAGATGCTGCCTGCTCCTGAGGTTGCTTAAGTTCAGGTTCAGAGATACTTGGTGGGTCAGGAGGTACATCAAGATCAATGAAAGGTGCTGTAGTGTTAGCAGTGGGAGATGGCTGAATTTGATGGATTCCTGATTTCAGAGAAGGAATAAATTGGTTGAAATTCTTAATTCTACAAGGAAAAACTGTTTCATGGAATTTCACATCTCTGGAGACAAAGGTAGTTTTGTTGATTATATCATAGACCTTATAACCTTTTTGGGATAGAGTATATCCCAAGAAAATGCAGGGATACCTCTTGGTTGAAACTTATCCTTGTCTCTACTTGGATTGTATACCATAGCTAAACAACCAAATACCCTTAGTCTTGAATAATCAGGAATCTTATTGAGTAAAACTTCACGGGGAGTTTTACTTTTCAGTAAGGGTGTGGGTAATCTGTTGATAATATAGTCAACAGTGAGTACCCACAATCCCCCCAAAAGGACAATGGTAACCCAAAGCTAAATCTTATGGCTCTGCTGATTTCAAGCAGATGCCTATGCTTCCTTTCAACCACTCCATTTTGCTAAGACCTGTCAATGCAATTGGTTTGTTGGAAGATTCCCTTGGACATTAGGAATTTCTTGCTCTCCTTCTGTTAATTCTAGAGCATTGTCTGATTTCAGAATTTTAATGGCTTTTCAGAACTGTCTTTTGATAAATTTATCGAACTATACCAATAATTGAGCAGATTCAGACTAGTGTCTCATGAGATATTCCCAAGTGGCTCTGGAGTGATTATCCACAATGGTTAAGAAATAGTTGTGTTTGCCCCTTGTTTTTTTTCTGTAGGGTCCCCACACATCTGTATGCACTAGATCAAAAGTACCAGCAGCTTTTTCAGTTCTAAGGGGAAATGGCATAATTTTCTGCTTGGCAATGGAGCATGTGATGCAGATTCTGTGACAATTTAATAAGGATTGAGGTACATTTGGTATGTATTTTATCTTATTATCAGAAGCATGACCCAATCTCAAGTGCCAAAAATCATTATCATTCATAGTTGGCATTTTATTACACAATTTGTCAGGTGCATTACAAGAACTGAAAACTATGCCCCCTTACTCATTCCCTTGACTAGAAGAAATACTACTTAGTTTATCATTACATAATTCATGTTCTCTGAACCTGATAGACACATTAGCTAATTTTGGGTGTGATGGCCTCTCACTATTTAATAAACAATAAACACCTTCATTTTGTCTTCCAAGTCCCTTAATCCTTCTGGTATGTGAGTCCTGTATGACACACAAATTTGCATAAAAAACAACAAAGCATTGTTCATCTTTTGTTAGTTTTTGAACAGACATTAGATTATGTTTAAAGGCAGGAACAAAGAAGACTGATTTCAAGGTAATGCCATTGTCAAATTTATATGTTCCAGTATGGGAAACAGTAATTGATTTCCCATGAGGTAGGTTGATTTTTGGTTTATGTTTTATTTCAACCACCTTGTCTAGTATGCTCATATCAGACACTATGTGATCCGAGGCTCCAGAATATATAATCCATTCATATAAAGTGTTGGAGGCATAATTGCAGTTCAAATAGGCCATACCTATAAAGTTAACCTCCATTTCATCATCTGAGTTAGGATAACCAGTACCCTTTCCTTTGTTCATTAGTTGTTCAAACTGTTGTGTTGTCAGAGTGACGGTACCACTGGCATCTCCTTGGTCATCTCCCAAGACAATATTAGCAGTCCTTTTTCCATGCTTGACATTGGAGTTGTACTTTCCCTTGTGCATTCCAGATCTGAACCCTTTGGACTCTGAGCCCTGATATCCTCCTTTCTGCTTGTTATCCCGATATTTCTCTGGAAATCTCTTGGAGACAGGGTGATCGGGTGGGTAACCAATTACTCTCCAACACTGTAACACCCCCATTTATTCAAGAGTCTTCAGCAAGACATTCCCGAATAAATAGGACTGTTACCATCTCGGTTTCCCGAGGTAGTGAATAACAAAGATAAACAACCAAGGAACTTTAATTA
>VHZZ01002072.1:113981-129532 GCA_009801015.1 Silene noctiflora
ATGTGATCACGGGAGTATTGGAGGTGTGTGGTGTCAAATGCGGAGGTGCATCAGTTGCATAGTCTCATGGTCTCATGTGCATTTGTTATTGTCTTGTTGTTATTTGATTATCCTACTCCACCGCGAGGTTGACCCTGTATTCGTGAACACCTGTGATGATCCGTAATGGGGAGCAGGTTGACAGGAAACTGACAGATCCAGTTATATCATGGGATGGCGTGAGGACTCAGAAGACCAGCTTAGAACTAGACCACATAATCAGAAGTCTTCAGTTGTAATTTTATTTCCGCTCTTTTGATACTTAAGTTTTATGTTGTAACGACTTCATGAATTATATTTAAAGTACTGTGTTTCTTTCCTTTGATCATCTACTACCTCGGTTATTCTGAGATGGTAACACGTTCAATTATCTAGGAAGTCCTAGTACAGGCTCTTGGATAAATAGGGGTGTTACATAAAGCTCCTACCACCCCGGCCTCCAAAGCCACCAGAACCACCACCAAATCCAAAGCCACCAGAGGAAGCCCTCCCTTGGTTGTAGTTACCCCTCTTGAACCCGGATGTCTCGGTGCCCTCGCTCTCAGCCTTTCACTTCTTACTCCCCTTCTCCTTGGCCTCCCTAGTCATATCAGCTAGTCTTTCCGCATTACCAGCCGGCTCATAAACTTCCTTCAGATCTGTGAGGACCCCCGAATTCAACCTCTCAAGTATCTTCACTGATAGCCCCTTCTCGAAGCGGATCGCCAAGTTCAGCTGATTCAGCTCCATGTCGTCCATATTTCGAGCCAACTCATTGAATCTTCGGTAGTACTCCGCTACCGCCATCCCCTCTGTTATCCGGAATGTATCGAACTCAGCCCTCAACTTGTTGCGAACATGTTCAGGAACGAACTGATGTCGCATAGCCTTCTTAAATTCAGCCTAGGGGATAGCAGCTTCCCCTTGGCTCTTGTAATACTCCCGAGCTGTCTCCTTTTCCCTATCCCACCAGACACCGGCCTCATCTCTTAAGTAGAACGCAGCTTGTTCTACTTTCAGCTCCTCCGGATAATTCACAACTTTGAGCACACCTTCCATCTCTCTATGCCAGTTATCCAGCAAGTTTGGCGCCCCCGTGCCCTCATAGGTCGAAGGGTTAAAGCGAGCGATAGTGGTGCTCATCTTGCTAGCATGCACCACCTTCTCTTTAGCTTTACCCATGGCCTTAAGAGCCTCGTTAAGAGCCTCTTGTTGCTCAATAATCTGGGCCACCTCTTCAATCGTCATCTCAGAAGCTTTCAAGAACGTGGCTGATCTCTTTGGAGCCATCGATAACTATATAAGACGAGCATTCGTAAGCACATAACCTACGGCTCAAAACAGATACACATATCCCTCCCAGAAGACACTCGGTCGAGTACCCAAAGACACTCGGTCGACTCCACCTAACTCGGTCGAGTCACTTATGTACTTGGTCGAGTTAAAATGATCCAGACTCTGATCAGATTTACCCAGAAAACAGACTCGGTCGAGTTCAGCTCACTCGATCGAGTGTCTCGCATACTCGGTCGATTCGAAAACTTACAGGGATTCTGCCTCAAAATATCAAATTCCCCACTCGGTCGAGTGCCAGGAGTTCGGTCGAGTAGCCCCTACTCGGTCGAGTCCCCTTTACTCGGTCGAGTCATGCTACTTACGTACTACCCTCATGCTTACAAATCATACATAAAGCTTAACATCTTACTCATCCAAATCAGTATCCATTCATCATATGCCCATATCATTACATAATCACACATCCCACGTTCCTCCTTTCACCTCATACACATAAACCAACTTGCATGTGAAACCAACTCAAGCGTTTGAAAAACATAGCAACATATGGACACACAACAACCCTTGACACCCACCGTGACCGGTTAAAAATTGTAAAGGCAATTATGCGGCTTTGGGATGTATCCCTAGCCTTTGCGGTAGCTCTAAACAACTCCTACCCGGGTTCATTTTAATTAGACACCCTAAGTTCATTGGTTCATTGGTTCATTGGTTTTAGGTTCCAAAATCGTTGCTCTGATACCACTTTGTAACACCCCCATACTCTGAGGCACCTTACCAAGGACTACCTCTGAATATAAGGATGCTACCATCTCGGTTACCCGAGGTAGTGAACATCATAGAAACCATAATGAAACAAATATAAAGTTAACTTATTAAAAGGGTTACAACTGAATCCTGCCAAAATACAAACCAAACTGAAAAACAAAAGTGATAACAAGATCTAAGACATGTGGAAGCTAAGACTACAAAAAGAAGGAGATGACTCTGCCCCTGTCAACCCGCATCAACAGCAACCAAGGAAATCATCAACACCTGCTAGATCAACTGCTCACCATCCCCGAATGGATCACCACAGTTTTGTAAAACAAACACGGGGTCAGTCAGTTGTACAACAATATATAATAATGCATAAACAACATCCAACACAACCAACAACCTCCAACTCCCATCTCCATCACAACCAAACTGACTACACACCGAGGTGTGTAGCCCTGCCAAGCTGGGACCGCAGCCTTATCACCAAAATCCCCGGACCGCAGTCCGAACCCAGTTCCTTAATGTGCACATCCCCCCTTACGCTGAGAGAACGCAAGGGGCGAACAATGGGGGTGAGACCCATAAGACAATTCCAATGCACAAGCCTAAAGTGCATCCAAAAACAGAAGCAGCACAAACCTTGCCTAAATTCTAAACACGCTTAGTCTATTTTGCTCAATTTTGAAATCTCACTCTCACATACCCAAACCGAAGACGACTCGGACGAATCATATTCTAACACATAAAGATAAAAATGACTATATATCCCACTTACCCCTTATATTACACTTTTACTGTTGTATTTCCTAATAGCCTCTTTATAGAATTTAGGACACACGTGCAAGGTCGTATATATGATACGCAACTATCTCGTCATAGGGAGAAAGTTTCTTGGTCGTTGAGCTAATTATATTGTTGTTGTTAAGGATTGTGTTGGTTTAGAATGACTTTAATGTGAGGAAGCAGAGATGATCTCATAACTTTGTTACAAGTCAACAATTGGGCTTTGAATTTTGATGATGCCATCTTATTAGAAGGGAAATTGGTAGGAAAGGAGTAATAATTAAAAGAATTGACAATTATCTATAGGAAAGCAAAGATGGCATTTATTCATTAGTGTGATGACGGAACTAGGAAATTTTAACTTGTATTTATCAACTTACATAACTCAACTCATTATTCTCCAAGTCTCAACTACCTCAATTACTTCTGTTTTAATTTGATTTCTAGCTGTGATATTTTAGAAACGAACAATTTTTCAAAATAATGCTAGAAAATAAAGTATTTATCGCTTTGAGTTGGTTCTGAAAGTATATGTCAAAATGGTGTCCACGTAAACTTGGGTTTTCAAATCCTGGAACACGGAACAAACACGCCATTACCATAACCAATGGCGTGTTTCTAGTTAGTATAAAATTGATCGAGCATTACCAATGCATGCCACGGAGTTAAGCCTCAGCCAATGGCAATCTGATATTGGATAGTCGGCACCTAACTATGGAGAACTCCTTGGATTACATTTGTATGGTCAAATCTTGCAATAAAACTAGGATTATACTGTAGTTGTTGTTTAGAATGCAAAAGCAAAGTTAGACAAGTTAAAGCGATATTGAAATGTCTTGTATTTGAATAATAAACATACTCGTAGTATTTAGTAGGCTTGAAATTTGAAGGCCAGTTTGAAGCAATCGTCCACTTTGGTTGTTGTCGAGAATTCGACTTGTATCTCTAATTTTGTATTCATGTTTTTATATATGCACAGTCATCGGATGAGAGAGATTTCGCCTTGGATAATTATCGTATTAGTTGATCGAAGTAATTGAATAAGAATTACTCCCTCCGTCCCGGTCATTTGTTGTCCTTTTCCATTTTGGGGTGTCTTAGTCATTTGTTGTCCTTTCTATTTTAGGATTGCATTTGATGAGTAATTTGATCTTTCACCTTCAATTTACTCCACTTGTCATGTTATAATTGGCTCCCTCCTCCTTCCTTAGTCTTTGTGCCAAAACAAAGGACAACAAATGACCGAGACGGAAGGAGTACAATAGTACTTAACTGATGATACGGTCATTTTATCTATTCGTGACGGCATTGGCGAGGAAAATGAGTGTCGCCATGCATATGAGATAACGGTATCTAGAGGGCCAATGTTTAATTATTTTTCCCTTATTTATATGTAAAAGGAGTTATAAGCACATTTTTAAAGCAAACGGTATTCCAAATCAGGACATGAGAAGCACAGTTTACGATGATTGTACTGCCTAGTATACTCGAGTTTTGCATGATTAAACCATATGAATTCATACTCTCATAGTGATGATACTGATCCAAAATTGCAATATCATCACTAGTAATTACGTAAATCTTACCATCATCATCCGAAATTTCTAGTGCATGGAAATGTCTACACATAAAATGATAAAACCACTCCTTTTTAAATAAAAGCCAAAACAAGTGATTAGGTTTATACTCCGTATATAACAGTGCTAGAAACAGAGAGTAGACAGCTTAATTATTATATATTGCAAATTTCAATTCCTTTTAGTCCTCTTAGAACTACCAATTTTGCCCGAATTGTTGTTCTTGTCGTCGTGGTCGACATCAACGTTGTTGTGGTTGTTATGAAGAAAATCAAGAAGAACCGTGCTCTTGCATTTGGGACACTTAGGATCATCCTCTGGCAACATGACATACATTAGGCATCTTGGGCACCCTACCAATACCATAGAGGTCGTTCCTGCGCTACTCGTCTCTGACGACACACATGAGCTCGGGGATTCTGGCCGGCCGGGTGACCTCGGTGGCGACAAGTTCAACTTCAACTCCAACTTTGGCATCTTACTTTCTTCATTCTTTCTGTTCATTGTCTCTTCACAATATTGGTTGTCCAAACTCCTTTTTTGTTTGTTGCTCTATTGATGAACATGACAAAAAAAACAACTAAATTAGCAAAAACTAAACCAAGTAAAACTAAATAATATTTTGCGAGAATTGAAGTCGTAACTGGTAAACTTA
The DNA here is from genome assembly GCA_009801015.1 of Silene noctiflora. Lineage (NCBI taxonomy): Eukaryota > Viridiplantae > Streptophyta > Magnoliopsida > Caryophyllales > Caryophyllaceae > Silene > Silene noctiflora. The sequence goes on from VHZZ01002072.1 coordinate 119,070, forward strand.
CCTTGGGAAAACGTTCCAGAAATTTGAGTTGAGATAGGGATTGTTGGGTGTGAAAGAGATCAAGCGTGACGGGAATGACCGGAGAAACTAAAATAGCATCATCAACAACATTATCATCATAGTTAACAAGGGTGTGTTTAATTTTAACTTGAAATGACATTATATAGGAGGGAACTAAAGAAAGACAGATGGTGTCTTCTTTAAAGCTTAATTAATTGAACAAGAAAGGTTGAATCCAATTAAATTGAAATGAAGAAAAACTTTAAGGTAGGAAATAATGTATTAATTGTGGGGAGGAAATTCCAATGAAAAATATCAAAAGGAAGGAAAAATTATGTAGTAGGGAGTAAATATTGCAATTAAAACGTTGTTGAAATGGAACAAGAATAGAGGAAATCAAGTAAGGTGAGGTCCTCTACTTAAAGGCTTAACGTTCATTGCTGAGGAGAGTAGGTCATAATTTATGAAACCATCTCAACCAAAAGTTTTACCTAATTGTTAGAGTTTATGATCAGTTTTATATTCTAACATATCTCCATAAACGAATGCCCATTTGGCATGAAATGTAAATGCATTGCAGACCCCAATACCTGGTGCTAAAATTCCCCCTTTAGAATGCTTGTTTGTACAACACCGTATGCTTTTTTCTAAGTATTTATTTTGACCGTATTGAGGGTTAGATAGGTCCATGTATTTTTGGCACTAATTAATGTTCCGGGTATTTGGATTGTTTTAGATTCATTTTATACTTACAACCATCTTAAGTAAGAATTTGTCTATGCTTACAAGAGATTATTGCATGAGATTAAGAAGTATATCACATGTGACAGCATTCCAAGTTCTTAATTATTTTTTGTACAATAATTTGTTAGTATTACATATAAAACCGTCTCATTCAATTTTGTATCAGTTTATTGTGCTTCTTTTAATAAGGAGAAAAGGTGGGTAAATGCATACGTCCATGAAATTTTTCATCATTTATCAGTCAAAATAGCTTATTATTTTCTTAATATCAGGTAAAACCGCATATATCTAACCTTTTATCTAGCCGTAGACGAAGTATGACTATATAAGACAGGAGGGTAAACCACATATTAAAATCCAGAAAAGTCGTACAAGAAAACACTACTACATTAACTCAGCGTAGTTAAAGCGAAATTTAAACGCAAAGCTTATAGTATGCTGTTAGGTTTTGCTTCAAACGGGTCATTTTGCTTTGAAGCAATAAGACGGGATTTCGTAATTATTTTACAGTTAAATATGACCATTATTGAAAAACAAGTAACCATAAGGTGTAACACTAACTGTATCAATATGACTATATTTAACCAAAAATGGTCACATATGCCCGTCTGAAGTTTCAGACGAAAAATGGTATTCTAAAACAATAATTTGTATATAGTATGAATGATCAACCATAAAAATTGAAGTCTGTGTCCCTGTCCACAATTGTATTAATGAGCTACCTTATAATTTGAGCACACATTTATGTCATCTTTAGCCGACTTAATTACTAGTCACAGTAGTACCATTATGACTCCTCCGCATTTCATATTGAATGTTGTTTACATCTTTTGTACGTGATCATCTTCATCATGCTCTGCTCTTCATATAATTGCCCAGCTCGTCTAACCCAATATACAAACTTTCACATAATCCCATTAAATTGCATAAAAGAAACAGAATCCGACACAACAAATGCCCAATATCACTTATACAACTGATATTAAAATCAGCGGTGGAGTCATGAGTTATCATTAGGGGACGAATTACGAATGAAATAAAGTAATTAACTAAAAAGTCGATAATTTTAACTAAATATCTCAAATTTCGCATTGTTTAGGGGGTTGATCGTCCTGCTAGCTCCTTGGCTCCACCACTAACTAGAATAATAAAGCTTAGAGCACTTCGGAATGAATCGTGACGCACTGGCGATGAACAACATGCCCTCATGAAAGTCTAATAGTAATATAGCACTATTTATACTCTGCTTTGGTGGTCAGGTGCTACTTCTTGCCAATCGTTTGACAATTTGGCCAAATAAAACTAAATAAAAAAAGATCAAACACCAATCGTCAACCAGTGTTCTCTGATATGAACCTTTTGGTCAGACTGAGTAGTTGATTTGATGGTTCCGGATCATTACTGGTAATCATGAAGCCGTGAGCGGGACCTTTGAACTCGACATACTTGGCGGATTTCTCAAAACTGTTCAACCTACTTGCGTAATGCTTCACTCGATCTCTGAGAATATCAGTCTCCTCCACCATGACGAGCATTGGACCAAGGTCTAGCGACTTGAGTTCAGGGCTTCTTGGTCCAAATGGATTTGCCAAAAGGTAGCCAGGTGTCTCCCCAGTTGGTAGGCATAGTCTCCAATACCTGGTGTTATAATGTTATATACGGAGTACAAGTTTATTAGGCAACATAATTGGTTAAATAAGTACACTTTGATATCTAATGCTAAGTCTCTTCACACCATTCTTACACGAATCTACTGTCACAAAGAAGCTCGAAATGGAGAATTGTTAGATGGAACCCAATATCCGACCTTAATCCCCCAAAGCCTCGTGTCTTGTATGTGCTCGCATAGATTGCTGTGTTTTGTTAAACATATTCTCTACTATCCATATAAACTCTTCATGTGCAGTACACAATTACAGTGGCGGATTCAAATTGCAATGTACAGTACGACCATCCAACTCAAACTCGTTTCAATTTTTAGTAGAGGTCTATAGTTCAAAACTCTGGTGGAACTCGACACTTTTTGTTTTCACACACAATTTTACCATATGTACGATAAACAAGCTAAGAAAGTCTAACCTGTCCACACCTTCGAGGCTAAGAAAAGTCCCGGTAAGCCCTTCTAACTCCGACTTGGTTCGTTCACTCCCACCAAACATAGGTGCCAATAGCAAATAACCTTTAACGCGAACCGGGTTTAGCTCCCTCGAACTGCCCATCGCAACCCGAACTGCCAAGTTATGAGCAATATTTCCGCCAGCCGACTCACCAAACACGAACACCCCCTGCCCTGCACTAAAAACACTGCAAACCCATTTAAGCGCGGTCCAGCAGTCCTCTACTGCGATTGGAAGTCGGTGCTCCGGGGCAAGCCGGTAATCAACTGAGATGACAGTAGCTCTGAGCTCAGCTGCAAGTCGAAGACAGAGGTTGTGGCTTGGAGCCATGGTTCGTGAACTGAGGCAGAAGCCGCCACCATGGATATAAAAGACGATGGTGGAATTTGCTGGGGATGTAGTGTTCGTAAAGACGGGGCTTGAGGTCATGGAGTGGAGTGGGTCAAAGACAAGGTCGCGCCACATTATAGAAGGGTACTTGGCATCGTTTAATTGGGTGGGAAAGAAGGATGCAGCAGAGCGGATGACACGGCAGCTAGAGAGTTTGAGCACGCCCCTGCAATCTTCAACAACGTAGGACATTTTTTTTATCGTTATAATGTGGCTGATGATTTCAGAGTGGTATCTCTGTTTTTTGCTAAAATGTTTTGATAGATGAGACTGGGGGCTGGTGGTAAAACAGTGCGAATGTGCGATTAGTTTTGAAATGGCAATCCTATTGAATTGGAAAATAATAATCACGGCTGCTGCGAACGAAAATATAGTTGTAAATTAACAATTGCATTTCTAGTTATGTGATCAGAATAGGCTACTAAACGGACAAGGAAAAGTGGACTTCACAGTAATGAGAATTTGTTGAATATAGTTAGGGTGGTCAGTTGGTCATAGTCTCATAGGGCCACATTATGCCATTTAAAAGTTAATTATAACAATAATACTCACATAGCGAAAGATAAGATTAAGTTTCGGCATTGGCGTTAGGGGTATAACCAGGCCGAGCCAAGCTCGAGCTCTTCTATAATCAAGCACACCTCAAATTGTAAAAGTCAACTTGAAGACTGAGCCTGAGCTCAAGCGCGGCTCATGATATTTTACGAGCCCGAGGCCAAGTTTGAGCATTGCTTGAGTACACTTTCTTCGAGCATTATTCTAATTCTAATGTAGTTCTTAAGTTAAAAATGTCAACTCAAACTAATTTTTCTCCGTTCATAGCTTAAATAAACACTTCATACGTTATTTTCATTTCTAAAGTAATATTTTAATTAATTTATCATAAAAGTGTTATAATTTGAAGTAGATATTACTAATAAAATTAATTCAATTAAGGAAACTTAGTGAAAGGTCTCACCAAATTACTTTTTATTGACAACCTTAATCCTATCACCGATCAATAAATGTAAACAAGTTATTAGCAACTACCACATCTAATGCCAGATGAACTCTAAATAAAACTCAACCTAAATAACACTCGTACTAAAAAAAAACTCCAACCTACAATTCTAGATTAAACATACATAGAACCAATATTTCATCTACATCAATCATATACTCGGTTAGTCACCAATGTTACTCTGTATAAAAAATGAACTCCAAGCCACATTTAATACACTCATAATAAAGGAATTCAAAACTACAGTCTTACTCAAATCGTTGTTACTCTGTCTCACCCGCAAATGTAGAGCACAACACAGTATCAGTGCGTCCAATAACACAAATTTACGAAAAAGGAATTATTACTTGAACACAACACAGTATCAGTGCATCCGACATGATACAACCCCACGCAGAAGGCAGCCAAACCATAGTGTGGTTCTAACAGCCTAGAAAACATTACAACAACCACAATCTTCCTAAAACCAACAAGAACCGATCAACCTACAACCTTATCTCTAGTTAATAAGTAGTAGAAGCAAGGTATTCATCATCCTGAAACAAGCAACAACAGCACCTAACATAAACAAAACCCATGACCATGGAGCAAGGACACTCAAGTCTCCCTACAGAGTACAACAAGCAGAATGAAATCCATCCTCCTCGTAACTTAAAACAAAAAATAATCAGAGAAACTCAAATAATAAGATGAAGAAAAAACATTGCCATTCTAGTAAAAGTAAAATGGAGGGAAAGGGAAGGAGAGGAGGGATGGAGAGTAAGAGTTTTTCCTCCCCGCCAAATGCCTCCATCATCCTGTTACTATCCAAGCATTGGAAAATCTCCGTAAAAAACCCCTCTACTTTCTTTCCCTCTACCCAAACAAACCGTTAAGCAGTTTTATCCTCCAAGATTAGAATGTCTAACTGCCCTATCAATAAACATTATTCTTCTTCTGATAATAACTAACAATATTTCTGCAGATAGCAAGTATAATAGGGTCAAATGTGTACAGCCTTGTAAAGAGGGAGGGAAGGGGAAACCACAAACCAGATCCTGACGGACAAAATTGCATTGAGAATTATACCAAATAAACAACTCCTTCCTTGAATTGCTCTAATGAAGACAAAATTGGATTGAAAATTATACCAAATACTTACAACTCCCTCCTTCCTTGAAAATACTTACAACTACCTCCTTCCTTGAATTGCTCTAATGACAACAAAATTGCATTGAGAATTATACCAAATACTTACAACTCCCTCCTTCCTTGAATTGCTCTAATGGCAACAAAATTGCATTGAGAATTACACCAAATACTTATAACTCCCTCCTTCCTTGAATTGCTCTAATGGCAACAAAATTGCATTGAGAATTATACCAAATACTTACAACTCCCTCCTTTCTTGAATTGCTCTAATGACAACAAAATTGCATTGAGAATTATACCAAATACTCTAATGGCAGCCATAGTGCTTACTACCATCACAACTAACTAATTAGGTTTGACTCGAAGCATTTGTTAAGGCACAAGCCAGATATAATGCTGAATCGCATTAAACTACTATTAGCATAGAAGCAAATTGCAAAAAAATAAGTAACATACAGAGATTAAAACATAACAAAGTCTAACCAATAATTAAGAGGTTCCTGATTCAACCAAAATTATAACATTTGCATAAAACATAACAAAGTCTTTTAACCTCCAAAAAACACAGTCTAAAACATCTCCTGAACAAAACAAAACCCGAACCGACTCGGTCCATCTCAATACCTCCTAGGAGCACCAGCACCACGACCAAAACCACCAGCAGGCAAAGCAGCAGCAGTTTCAGGAGCAACCTCAGACAAACCAGGTAAATCAGACATACCAAGAGCAGCCAACATTTCAATAGTCTCACGATCAACTTCAATAAGATCAGTCCTAATAGCTGAAACATCAGGTACAAAGTCCATACGCCTCTCTCTCTCCTCTTCCTGAAGCTTTAGTGAAATCCCACGAACCGGACCCTTCTGGATACGCCTCATTAAATGGGTCGAAAACCCGGCAATCTTGTTTCGGAGCCTCTTGGATGGGATTATGGCGACTTCTTCTAGAACCTTCTTGTTGGTGTGGAAATCTAGTGTCATTTTGGAGTAGTACTTTTCAATTACTTGACGGGAGGATTTCTTCACTGTTTTTGTTCGGACGCGACCCATGTTTGGTTGTGGAGATTGCGGCTGCGGCTGCGGCTGCGGCTGCGGTTTAAGGAAGAGGATGGATGTGAGTGCGAGGGGATTGTTGTTGTTTCTAGGGTTTTTTGGTGCACTATGGTGGGTTTTATAGTTTTATGGGTGTAGAAATGTAGATGCTCTCTTGTTGGGCTTGGGCTATTGTATTTTTTGCTTGCCTTTCTACATTTTCACCCTTTACCAATTGCTCCGATTCCCAAACCAAAAAATACACACTTTTTTTGGTTCTTAATCTCAATTGATATTCGTCGTGGTCGACGGATTATTTCAAATCATCGATAATTTTAATGAACTATCCAAACTAACCCCAACATCTTGAAACATTTTAATTTAATATTAATTGACAAATAATTTAATCGATAAATCAAAACTAACTACTAAGAACGAATTACTTACAACTTAATTAAAACAACGAATTACTACTCGAATTAACTAATCTAAACTAGCAATTAAGACTGAATTACTACCAACATAATCGAAACAATAAATTACTAATAGAAACAATGAATTCCAAATCAAATTAAACTAATCGAAACTAACAACTAAGATCGAAATACTATCAACTTAACTAAAATAATGAATTGTTAATAAAATAAATTAGACAAAACAATGTTAATCTAATCTAAATATTTACGAAAGAAGGGTCAAACATGGATCTCTCACCTCCCTGACCTAGGTCAACACGTTGGAGTTCCACGCCTCAACCTAATTTTGGACGTGAAACTCCCATGTTTCAACCTCAGTTGAGTTTTATGTCTCTACCTAGGCTGAGACATGAATGGTCCATGTCGAAATCTAGGTAGAGGCATGAGAGTTCCATGTCTCTACCTAGGTTTGGATATTAAACATTCATTTTCCTATTTTTTTGGTAAATAATTCAATTAGTAATTATTTTTCGTATTAAATCAGTTTCCTTTGTTGTTAGCAACTTGTTAATTAAACTAGTTCTATAATCCTTGAAATTTACGGAATTCTTTTAGCTTTTCATGGTCAATTACTTTTTGTTGTGCATGTATTTTGTGGCTGATTATATAAACAATATGTAAGTTAAACAACACCTTATAATACAACATCGACATAACATGGTGCTAATTCAAAGTTTGATGAGATTCATGGGAGCTTGAAAGTATACCTTGGAGACCAAGCATGGAACATTTAAACGATGAACTTATTCCACAATGGAGTTGGAGCATGGAACATTTTGATCGTCGACGAGACTACCCTTGACATTTGTAACAATACTTTTTCTCTCTACAAATGTATCTCTAAAATTCCCCAAAATTAAACTAAACCTAACTAAATTGAAAATGAAAACGAACAAGAATTAACAACAATTAGCATGACGGAACCTGAATCACAAGTACGTTAACAATTAATTTCGTTATTAAATTTTTTTTGTTCGAATTGTTATTGATAATTATTAGTTGAATTACGTCCCGTTTATACTAAATTTGAGCAAACAAAGCGGTTTAATTGCGTAGATATGAAGTAATACAGACCATGGAGCGAAAGTTGAGATTCAACGATCCCTCCATAGCCAAACGTTGAGTATCAACGTTAAACCATGGACTGAATGTTGAATCCCAACGTTGCACCATGGCCAAACGTTGAGACTCAACGTTGGACCATGGTTGAACGTTGAATCTCAACGTTTGGTCCATGGCTGAACGTTGGGATTAAACGTTTGGCCATGGTCAATCGTTGCGTCTCAACATTCGGTCCATGGTTGATTGTTGAATGTCTTTGTTTGGCCATGAATTGATTGTTGGATGTCAACTTTCAGACCGTGGTCAGACAAATAACGACTTATTAACTTATTTGAATCCGTTTAACGTATTACAATTAGAGTATGGTTAACCTTTATCATCTAATTAATGTTTAAATTGCATGAAACAGGTTTCGTGGGAGAGTTTTGGCGATAATTTTATCGATTACAACCCGTTGTTYGTGACCRATATAGATTTTGAAACYCGTGATGATGCTTTCAATTGGGCTAAACGTATAGCATTCGATAATGGGTTTGCGKTGGTTAAAGCAACTAACRGGGCAAAAAMMRRAADRAAAAMRGSYTKKTGGGAWGTTATTTTCGATGTGCACGACATGGTTTACCACCGCCAACCGATGATCTCGAGAAGCAAAGGATGTCTACTAAATGTTCATGCATGTTCCGAATTCGTGCCGTTCAAAATTACGTGGAGAAAAATGGTCAAGTGGCGGTTGTTTGGAACATTGTAACTTCCGAGGGTGGTGGATGACACAATCACAACGTAAAAATCTACAAGGACGGGGATCGCCACTTTGCGGGATTAGACGATAAGGAGAAGGCATGTAAGGCAACAAACAATTGCTTGGGTCTTACCGAGAGATATTAAAAATGGTCTTCATTTGAAAACGCCCGAAAAACCCCAACCGTCAAGCGTCCAAATCTATAACGAGACAAGGAAAATTAGGAAAGAATTGTGGGGCGAAGGAACACCGCTCAACATATGTTGGCTCTTGCTGTAGATGCGAAATACGTCCATTGGCACGAGAGTAACCTCGAGACACGAGAGCTCTCGCATATGTTCATGGCACATCCAGATTCCGTGAAGTTGTTTCAAGCTTATCCTTATATGATAATCATGGATTCGACATATAACACTAATACATATAAGACTCCAGTTGTCGAAGTTGTTAGTGTTACACCCACTGGGTCTTCCTTCCTAATTGCACGTGCCATGATTCCCACCGAGTCGGAGGAGTCGTACAAGTGGTTGTTAAAGAAGTTAGTTGACATTTTTGAGTGCACCGGAGCTTCTCCTTCTGTTTTCATCACCGATCGAGAATTGGGTTTGATCAACGCTATTAAAGCAATATATCCCGAGGTTGATCATTAGTTATGTAAATGGCATGTTAGTAAAGCTATTGATGCAAAAGCTACTAGCTTATACCGTCCTGAGACTTACAAGATCCATGTCATGACAAATGCAGAATCGGGTTGGACTAGAGTGATCAATGCACCTACCGAAGAACAATATCAACGTGCTTGGTTGGCATTTTTTCGCAAGTGGCCTCTTTTGGGCAATTATATCATTAACACTTGGTCTGAGCACGCGGCGAAGTTTGTATTATGCTATACAAACGAGTGCTTCCATCTTGGCAACACGGCAACTTCCCGTGTTGAGTCGGCTCATTCTCTATTGAAGGCTTGGTTGAAAAGTAGTCATTTGACACTTGATACCATGTGGTCTCGTATCCACTCAATGCTCGAAGGTCAACACTCGAAAATTAGAAAAGAGCTTGAAGATTCAAGGAGTATACCAAAGATAACTTCTCGTACATTTTCCTTATTGCAAGGGAAAGTTCCTACGAAGGCCATTCAGAAGATGGAGGAAGAACTTATTAGAGGATTAGGTTTGGGTGTCGGGTTGGAGGATCGATATGGGCACGTGCTCCGAACGACACATGGACTTCGTTGTGCATGTAACTTGGTTTCTTTGCAGAGTAGAGGTAGGAGGGTTCATCTTGAGGATATTCATGTCTTTTGGAAGACATTGGTGTACGACAGTGCTGATCAAATGCCGAGAAATGATAATGATGTCTTGGAGGAACTACTTGATGGTGTGAGAAATAGTGACCCGGTTTATCGGAAGGCGGTCATTGACCTGTTGCGTGATTTCCAACACCCAGAGGATGAAGAAATTTTGCCGCCCTCTATTAATGAGTATCCGAAAGGTCGTCCCAAAGGTTCTACATCGAGAAACAAGTCTGGTTTCGAGCATATCCAAAGGCAATTCGGGACACCAAACACCGACGGTTCAACAAATGCACAACATAGAGTCGGTGACTTTTATGCAGGACGAAGTCTGGATGCAAGTTCTGGAACAAATAATCAAGGTGATCTCTCTGCATCACCTCCGAGGGCTATTGGTAGATGCTCCTGAAATGCTAACTAAGAGCTAGGGCGACCTCCGGATCCCGGTTAAAGCCGACCTCTCGAAACTGGAAGCGCTGTGTGTG